>LPNX010298774.1:74128-132760 GCA_001517045.1 Pseudotsuga menziesii
ATGAAAATACTAAATAGCCACAGGTAAGAATATCATAGCTCATCAATGGTACTAGCCATTGTCAATCGTCTTCCTGCTCCTCCCTGCCAAAATTAACATTACTGTCGTATCTTTTTCCTCTATCCTCCTCCTCCTTTATACCCTTTTTGACAGGACGCATGTCTAGAAATCAGGACACGTTCCTGGCAAGTGTCCAGATTTTGGGACACGAAAATTATGGTGTCAGACACGTATTAGGGCAAGTGTCGTGTCAGACACGTGGAATACGGGACACGGGCCCTATTTGGAAGTGTTCTGTTACTTAGCCTAAAGCTATGCGATGAACCCAAACCTCATGCTTCTAGGCATTCAACAAGTACTGCTATTGCAGTTGTAGATGACCTTGAGGAGTTTGAGTTTGAGCTGGATAATGATTCCATTACCTAGGCCATTGCTAGCCGTGATTCTACTTGTACTTCTAGTTCTAGTAGTTGTGATGAGTTTGATGTTTGATCGTGTTGATCAATGACATGTATGATGTATGATGCAGTGGAATCATAGCATGTTGTTTTTTGGACTCTACAAGCCATTTAGGCCTCATTGATTTATTTTGTTCCAGATATGTATTGCACACTACAGTTTGTGCCATTTTGATGTATTCACCCTTATATGGTATATACATGAGCATACTTTGGATATTTTGTCTCTAATGCTTTTGGAATCATGGATTAGGATCTTTAAAATTTAATTATTTTTGAGTAAATTGAGTCATTAAATTCAAATCAGCCAAGTCATTACCGATTCATTACTGATTCTGAGTCTGAGTCTGAGTTGACCCTCGACCTATTCCAAGTCTGAGTTTGAGTTTTAAAACATTGACGCAAATATCTTGGAGATGGTGAATTGAAGTTGTCTGGGTATACAAACTCAGATTGGGCAGGCAGTGCATCAGACAGGAAGAGCACCCCAGGGTGCTACTTCAACTTGGTATCAGGGATGATATCCTGGTTTAGTCAAAAGTAGAATTTTGTGGCAATCAATTCAACAGAGGCAGAGTATATGGAAGCAAGTACAACTAGTTGTGAGGCCATCTTATTATTTGATTAGGAGTTGGATCCCATAGTGATTACTGTGAGAATCAAAGTTTGTATCAAACTCTCTGAGAATTCGTTTTTTCATGACAAATCCAAACACGTTGAGATCAAGTATCACTTCATTCGAGACAGGATTTAGAGGGGAGTAGCAAAGCTCCAGTATGTACCCCGTGATCAACATGTTGCAGATATTCTGACCAAACCCTTAGCACAAGAGAAGTTTGAAGCATTCAAAGACAAACTTGGATTGGTGCAAAATTCCTTCCTCGCTAAGAGGGAGTGTTGATGTTTTGTAGCTCAGACAAGAACCTCCACATAGGTTAGGTGTTGAACATGCAGGAAGTTGTCCAAATAAATCTATTTTGTAATCCACTTTATTTATAAAGTGAAAGTCTTTTAATTGGTTGTTGAGTCTAATAAAGTGTGTTTTAATGCATTAGTGATTTAGGATAATCTCAACCGTTGATCTCATTGTGACATTAGCTTATTGGTTGGTTAGCAGTTCAACGAAAGTATAAAGGTAGGTCAAAGTAGAGGGAAAAGACATATTCATTATTCACAAAGACAAGTTGGTTGGAAGATGAAGAAACTTGTTAGAGAAGCGAAGATAGAGCGCTGAAGAGGAGCTCCGGTGAGGAACTAGACAGAATTCAGACCGCAGCCAGCAGATGATAGAATTTGTACATCTGTACAACAAGTAGTATGGATTTTGTATAGATGTAGATAATTCTATATAGTCATATGGACATGTCCGTACAGTCATATAGATGGCTGCACAACATGCCGTAAGTATGTAGTAAATTTTCTTAGTTTTCGTGGGCAGTTTTTCCTCAGTTTTGGTGGGCAGATTTATCTTGTAATTTTTCAGATATTTTGCTTTGTTTGGGTATATTGTACTGCTGTAATTTATTGGCAGTAGTGGTGGTTTCCTAGTACCCTTTGAAGTATTAATGAAAAGCAAATTTGAAGGAGTACATGCATGTGTTAATTGTTTTATGCTTCTGTTCCTACTATGTGTGTGAATGATGCTATGTGAAGAATTGAATTTCCGTAAATTAAATATTAGTTTATTTATTTGAGAACATAAGGGTGGTATTCACCTAGGGTAAGGAAAATTTAGACTCCCTACTTCTTCCTCATCACTGCTATTGGTATATCGGTTTCCCAACACCACCATCGTAATGAGAAATGGAACCAAAAACAAAAACCGCATACCCATCATGCTTCTTGACTCAAGATGAGAATAACTTGTTGCATGCAATAGAATGATGGCAAAGGAGAAATGGGAAAGAGTAGGAGAAAAGAGGATTTAAGATTTACAATTTTAGCATTGTTATTTTTTTTAAAACAAACAAAGAGTGGGAATTAGAGCCTTCCTCTTTAACTCTCCAATGGCGGTTGAATGTCTCTATGGAAGCTTTCATTCTCGCTTCCAAGTTCTCATAGTAGCCTTCAATCTCCTTTAGAAGCTCTCACAAACATGTTCACAAACAACTAGCAAACCCACTGAAAATCCTAGGAAAGAGGAATGGAATGAGAAATAGAATGAGTGCAAATGGAGTGAATGAGTGTTTAAATTCCCTAAATGAACCCTAACCATGCCCTAAGAGCCAAGTGGAACCATGTCTTGGCTCCAAAAATCTAAAGAGAAAAAATTCACCTTCAACCCGCGGGAGTGTTTTGGGAGTGACGATCCCTGGGCTCCCTCTGGGAGTGCGCTTTTGGACTGAAGTGTTAGGGTGGAGGTCACTCCCCTGCAGCTCAGGCCTAAAGTGAGAGAGAGTTCTACTGTTGTGACAATGGGTAGCCCCTCTTGGTTCCTTCAAGGTCTTACTTGTGCTTTAGGTCTTTACCTCAAGAAGTGAGGGTTAGGGTGGTAACAAGATACATCTATTATATAGTTGTTATAATTTTTTATTTACTATTTTTGAATGGACAACTTTTAAGATTTAGTATTCGTAGTCGATTTTTAATGTATCATATGGCATTCTATACATTTTATATATGTTGTTTTCACATTTTTGTGGAAATATGGTTATTTGATGATGTTTGTTTATAAAAATTTTTGAAAATGAATTTATTCTGTATTTTTAAATGGTTGCTGTGGTTTGCTGATTTTTTCCTGATGTTCCTGATGTCACAATGTCCACATGCTGCGGTTTTTTCTCTGATTTCATTACCATACGATTCCATCACCAAACACTCTGAAATGGGTGCCCCTCTTTCAAGTTTTAATGTTAAGATTTAAGTTGATGATAGTAAAAATTTAAAATATAAGTAATGGGGCCAATGTTTGGTGATGGAATTATATGGTATCAACACTGGCCAAAAATCTTGCCTTTAGTTATATTTTATTTTCAAAAACTTCAATATCTAATTTCTAAAAAAATATAGAATTTCAAATGACTTTTTCAGTTTTGAAACGAGGTAGAATAGGCCAAAATATGATGCTACAATGTACATGTGTAAAACACACCCGCTATACCTTGAAATGTTTTGGGCCATTTTCCCATATCATGAAACATGGCCCAAAAGGTTTCAGGATATTTTGGGTGTATTTTATATGCATATTTGTACCCGAAGCATTTGGGAGGATGTATGAGGGGATAGGGCATTTCCTGCAACTTAGACTAATATGTTATAATTTTATGCTATTAGAAACAATCTGATCCTTTATTTTTCCCATTTTAGCTTTTGTTTCAAATTTTTGCATACGATTCTTTTGTCTGAATAGGAAATGACTTTTATTGGTATTTTTCTTTTCATGTGTCTGGACATTTTCTCTCCGTCTTTGTTTCCTGATATAATTTTATTTGACAGATCGGGAAATCCAGTGAATGGAAATTCTGGAGAAGCAAGTGGAGACACCACTGTATGTTGAATGTTTTTTAATTAATTGTTGAATTTAATTATAGAAGTAGCAAAATAATTATACAGGTGAATACAGTTTGGAATTGCAAGACATAGCTGAGAAATCAGGTCTTTTCTTTTAAATATAAATTTCAATGGATTCTTCACTTTGACAATGCTTGTTCTACTAGAACGAGATGATTTTTACAAGTTGTCCTACAGATTTAGCGATTGATGCAGGTTCCATATCATTCATTATCATGGTGCAAGACATGGCTGGGCCCTCAAGTGAATATAACCAGGACACCACAGGTGCCTTGCATTTTACTTCACATTATTGTTCTCATGGTCATTCACCTCTACAAAATACTTATCTAATTCTGATACTAGGAATTTTATTATATAAATTTGGTGCTTCTGCAATTCATTTTTTTTCAACATGTTTAGTTTTTATTTCGGGGAGGGGAGGTTAAAGATGTAACTTGTCAAGGGAGGTGTTATGATCATTATATCCATTGTATCTACTTAATGCGCACTCGCCCTTCTCTATTTGACTCTTTAGTTGCTAGACTGTGGTTTCCAAATCTGTGACATGGAAAGCATTCTGATGCAACACAAACCCCATCATTTTCATTTGTCAGCATGTGCTACACCAATTTTGTGACCTCAGTTATGAACCCAAAAAACACATTACTGCCTAAACATTGGTAACCTTAATCAAGATACTTTTAATCTAGTTGTTGATAGAGCTAGCTTGGAGGGAAGCACACTTTTGAGAACCGACATTGGATTTTGGTGTGGAGTTGTGAAGACTTTTGCTTGCTGAAACGACAAAAATTGTTTCTTATTGGAATAACCAGTGCAAATAGCACAGATGCTCTATGAATGGATAAAATAATCAAATATATATTTTTGATAATAAAAGATATGATGATTTACAATTACATTGGCAGAGCTTGTATAAGCCTTATCGTGCCTTTTCAAATGAAAGTGTACATCTCTTTATTTTTTCTAATTAATTAATCATTATTAATTATATATTAATATTAATAATTAATAGTGATATTTAATATTTATATATCTCATTATGTTATATATATTTTTATATAATATTGCCTTCCCCTTAAGGGAAGCTTTGTCCTCAAAGCTTAGTGAAGACAAGACTTACGTCTGATTTCTCGTTTGTAATGACATCTTCTCGATCTTTGTGTTAGTAACTGCGACACTCGACGAAACGAAACGATATGAGTTACGGATTTCCATGAAAAATTGTCGCATCGTTTGTGAAGTTGTCCATCCGAGATCTATCTTTTTTGGAGTTGTTTGTTGATCGCTTTGTTGGATGGAATTTCTCGTTTTCTGCTTAGCTGCTTCATTTTCTGTTCTTTCTCTTTTGAAATCATATTTCCCCCATTTATGTTCATTTTGACTCTGTCGTTGGTCAAAATGATTTTTATAGTTTGGGTGTTGATAAGGAGTTTTTGTTTTTTTTTTACTGGAGTGGCTTCTTGTTCTTTAACTTGAATTTGTTTTCCTGAGAGTTTGGAAGCTCCCTTCTGGATTTGCTCTAATTTGTTCTCTAATAGAATGTTATTACTCTGAATCTTTTCAAACCTTTCTACTTGAGACTTTTTTTTTGGGTCCTCTTTTAACTTTTTGATTTGCTCTTCTAGTTCTTGATTAAGATTTCTTTTCTTTTTGCTTCTCTATAATTTTTCCTTCGAAGTCTTCATTAGAGTGTTTTGCCTTCCGACTATTTTTCAATTTCTTGATCTTTGTAACTAATGTTTTGTTATGGTTTCTTAGTCGAAATACTTCTCTAGTCTTGCCTGTTAATGTATTATCACTTTTTGTAATTTCCAACTTGTGTGCCTTTCTAATGTCGTCGTATTTCTGTTGGAGTTCTTTCATTTGTTGCTGATGTTGACATATCTCAAATTTTTGACTTTCAAACTTTCTCTGGACTTTCACAATTTCTTCATCCTTGTCGTTCAGGAGTGCGTTAAATGTTTCAGTTCTTATTTTTCCTTTTTGTTGTCAACTTCCTTCTTGATATCTTGGTTTTGTGATTTTTGATTGAGACGCTTTAATTCCTCAATCTGCTCAAACAAATATTCCATTTGTTTTTCTTGTTCAAAATATCTCGTCTTTAAACTCCCTTTGAAGATGCTGTAAGTCGATTATCATTTGTAATTTTTTATTTTCATTTTGACAACACACTAATTCATCTTCTAATTTTTTTATCTGAATATATGAACCATAATCCATGGTTATGAATGGACTTGTATTCTTATGAAAAAGGTTAGATTTTCCTTTGATTATGCTTCGTTGTTGATAATTTGTTTTTTTTTGTGTTTTGAAGATAATGGTCTTCCTTTGATTTCCACATTTCCAATTCTTCAACGAAGAATGGTCTTTGACTTCTTGTCTTCTTTTCCTCTTTATAAGGGAATACTATGATAATAATTATTAAGGATAAATAATAGTACCAATATTATTATTATTAATTATTATATAATAATAATTATAATAATATATGACAATTTGTTATTTGGATAGTGGGTGAAATGGAAAAAATGGGGTTTAAGATGATTATTAATATTAATAATTAAATTTTATAATAATAATAATAATGTTATTATTATCAAAATTTGATATGTGAGGATCAATGTTTTAAAACTCGGACTCAGACTTGGAATCGGTGAAGTGTTAACTCAGATCCAGACAAGGAATTGGTAATGACTCGATTGATTTGAATTTAATGACTCAGATTACTTATAAAATACATAAAATATTAAATTTTAAAGAAAAACAATATTTTAAAGATTTTAATCCATGCTTGCAAAGCATTAGAAACAAAATATCCAATGTCTACTCATGTATATACCATATAAGGGTGAATATATCAAAATGGCAAGTGTACTATGCAAGACATATCTAGATCAAAAAACATAATCAATAAGGCTTAAAAGGCCCATAGAGTCCAAAAAATAACATCTTATGATGCCACTACATCATATGTCAATGATCATATCATCATACATCTCTTTTTGTTTAGCCTTCTCCTCTTCAAATTTATCAAATTGTTGTTGCAACTCCAACCTAATCTCTCCAATCAACTCTAAATCAGCTTCCCATGGGGCAATATTTCCTCTAACATCAGCCAATTGTTGTTTAAGTCTATTAATGGCCCCTCCTTTAATCCATTTCTTGCAATACTTGCATTACAATTTCTCTTCTATGACATCAACATGGATCCATGCCTTATCTTTTCCTTTTGGGGACAGTCTAGAATCTAAATGCATAGCAAATCTAAACATGCAAAGAAAATATAAAAGAATCTTATTATTTTGGCAACAAACAATAAAAAACATGACTGATATTAGTTAATTTAATGAGAAAAAAAGAAACAGTGGCTAGTTGGAAGCTAACATACATTTAGGTAACATAAAACCAGTCTCCAATAGTTCAACTCCTCTAATCATGTTGATTGTTCTTCACTACTGGACGCTCTTCCAAGCCTACATGAATCCAAACAACAATAATGCCATCTTATAACAGAAGTGTGAAGCAAATAGAGGGGCGGGGGGTCATCTTATGGCCTTAGGTTAGGGTTAGAATAAGAAAAATTTTAAAAAGAAAAAATAAGCATGTTTTTTGCAATCCACATGCGTGTGGGTGTCTGCCACAACTGATTCAGCTGACTTGGGTTGCAACTCGGTCAACTTGGTCGACTCGGCCAACTCGGACCTCAACTCGACCGACTCGGACCCCAACTCAATCGAATCAGTATCAAATCGACCACTCGAGCCGAGTTGCAGGCTGAGTTAGTTCGGACGGGGGTCAACTCGGCCAACTTGGCCAACTCAGACTCAGACTCGGCCGATTTTTAAAACATTGGTGAGGATTAAGGTTTAAGATCGTGAGTTGGAAATGGTTGTCATGGGAGCAAGGGAAAGGCAAAGTAGGGATTAGTGAAGAATGGAGGTGTGGAGGGGCACGTGAGCAGGGGTTGAGTTCGAAGGAGATGCGAAAGCGTCGTGAGAGAGGATGGTGAGTGAAAGAATGTGTGCAGAGGGGAATCCGCGTTACGGTTGCAGTGTGGGATAGGGTTGCGAATAGGATCAACGAATGGAGACTGCAGAGATATCATGGAGCATGGCCTAGAGTGGAGCGTTGTCAAGCGTGTAGCAGAGTGTTGGCGTGTGTTGGTGAAACGAGTCGATGGGGCTTAGTGAGGATTAGAGTGGTCATTGCTACTGCACATGGGTTGGGTGGCTGGTGTAGGTGTGGGTGTATAGAGGGAGGCACAAAAGTGTGGAGAGATGAGGCAGGATAGAATGAGGGCGTTTATAGATGGGGTAGGGGAACATAGATGTGAGGTGTGAAGTAGTGCGTGAGAGCTAAAGGAAGGGATGCAAATTGGTAGAGCAGTGCGGAGGTAGGAGCATTCGTGAAGCGATGAGGGAGGAGAGCAAGCCGACGAAGGGGTAGTGCGTAGGTAGTGAAGGAGGGCGGCTGGAAGGGGAGGATTGGGTGGGGTGGTGAGGGATAAACTCAAGAGAAGTGGGAGAATGCTCGAGAGGTAGAGCAGTGAGGAAATATTAGCATGGGAGAGGTGTGCAAGTGTGAGGGGGAGCAGTGTGAACTCGAAGAATTTAAATGGCCAAAAGCCTTTTGTTGATCAAAAAACCGTGATACAGAGAAACTCTGATGAAGTCTGGCCAACAGCCTAACATGCCCACGAAAGGGCTTTGATACCACTGAAATGACAAAAATCGTTTCTTACCGGAATAACCAGTGCAAATAGCGCAAATGCTCCATGAATGGATAAAATAATCTAATATATATTTTTGATAATAAAAGATATGATGATCTACAATTACATTGGCAGAGCTTATATAAGTCTTATCGTGCCTTTTCAAATGAAAGGGTACATCACTTTACTTTTTTTAATTAATTAATCATTATTAATTATTAATATATATTAATATTAATAATTAATAGTGATATTTAATATTTATATATATTTTTATATCTCATTATGTTATATATATTTTTATACAATAGCTGCAAAGATGTCCTAAACATGGATGGATAAAAAAAATGAGGGTTTTGTTCCTTTGTCTGAGGGTTATAACCATGATAAATTAGGTTGCGTGAATTTGAACATTGCAAAATCATGTCCAACAAAAATGTGTTGTAGTGTAACATAAGAAAAGTTTATGACAAAATTATAAAAAATCTCATTTATGTGCTTTGGCAAACGCCTAGAATCTCTAAGATTTTAATGCTTATGAATATTTTCAGATTTAAATGATTAAAATACACATGCTAAGCACTTCAATTGAACAAATTTTGAGTATAAACAATTTAAGACAGTGATATAGGTCCAAATGACCAGGGAAAAATCCCCACCAAGGAAAACCCAAAGAAAAGATTTTATTAAGAGAATAAGAAATCTCTTACACATAAGTTTATCTTTTTCCCTAAACTAGCAAAACAAGACAACTTATCTTCAACAATCTGCTGCCTCGATTTCTGTGCCACAGAACAACTGTACGACCTGCCCACACGTGCCAGAATTTTGTTGTATGGCCTATCCTCTGTCTGCAATAATGCTTCCTCGTTTTCTATGCCCACACATGCCAAAAAAAGGCTGTTGTATGGTCCAATAAGAGTGCAATTAATGCTATTAGCCCTTTCCTCGACTTTTGTGCCCTCAAATGGCAAATCGTGTTGTTGTACGACCTGTATCAGTCTGCCTTGGAAAATGTGCAAAACAACTAGTTTTTATTGGAAATCGTGCTATCGAAGTTTGCAAAGCTTTTTTGGAAATATGCCCAGTTTCTCTCTTGGAAAACACTTTTCTTCTCTCGACTTCTCTTTCTCTCTTGGGGTGTGTTTTGTTTATCCCCTAAACTCTTTTTATGCTTCACTTTTCTCGAACTAACCCCAACAAACTCTTTTAAGAGATAGGATCCCTTTTCATGATCAAGGGCTTACAATAAATGCACATTAAAATATAGAATTTTAATTAAATGCACATTCTAATTATAAGACCCACAACTTAAAAATGAAGTACAAACTTTATTTATTTTTACATAACTCACTTTTACATCAATAAACACTAAGGACAACAACTTAGTCCCCCCCATGAGAAGCACACTCAAAATCATAAGGAAGACCTCTAGAGTTGTGATCTTCAAACACTCCCTCCTAATGAGGAAGGTCCTTCTGACACTGTCTGTATCTCTTCTACTTGGGTCCTTTTCCTTGTTGCAACTCCCTCTTGCTGTGGAATCTAGCCTACATATAAGTGCATGAAAACAATTCGGAACTTTGAACTCCGAGAGTTTGTTGTCGTATTTTGTACCTGCTCATGAACATTGTAGTAGTTGAGCCTCTTCCTAGTTCTCTGAAGAGACTCTTTGTCTTCATCTGGAAGCATCAACTGATCACTTGCAACTTCTACTACATCCTCGGGATTGAAACCACCAACCACTAACCATGGATTTACAACCTCTCCTCGTAGCACATAGAGTCTGTCTCTCCTATCTCCAAGTAGAATGGTCGTGGCAATTGGATTTCCCACACGATAGAGAAATACATGTTCATATCTCACAAACAGTCCATCCCGTAAATCCTCTAGGGATATACAGAGAATCTACTGATTCTAACTACCAGGACATCATCTAACTCCAGAAACTCATCAAACTCCAATTGGAACCGCACCGTTCCAACTCCTCCCACTACTTCTTAATGACTACCTATATCAGTGTGCCCAGGACCTATCTCAACAATACTCTTAAATACTCCATACAAGCCGATCACATTCCTAGTTGATCCACTGTCCACTATCCATGTATCATGAAAGATGGAGTTGTCCACGCTGGAATATGTTTATGTATTTGTAACTTCGGAATGTATTCACTTGTATATTTTATGTATTATACCCCGATGTTTATTCCAGGAAGTATCTGTAATGTAATTGAGTCATATCATGCCCCGATGTTCCTATCGGGAGATTCAATAATGTAAACAAGTCATGTAAAGTCATAGAGGGTAACCCTCCTTATTGATCAAGGGTTAAAGTCCTCGTAGTTGTGGGGCCCTAGGGTTATTAGACTCTCCTAGAGAAGTCGGCCCTAGTTAGTTATTGTCAAGTTGGGAATTAGTATAAATAGAGAGTGAGCCTCTCTATTTTTCACACATTCATTCACACTCAATTGTAGCACATAACTGAGAGAGAAAGAAGAAGCTGGGACGAGAGAGAGAGAGACTACTGCTGTCGGGAAATCATCTTACTGTTTTTGGGTTTTACTTTTGGTGCTGATTCTATCTCTGAGGAAGTTGCGGGGTTTTCTCCTTTATGGTTTCCCCGAGGAAAATCTGTCTATTATCTCTTATGTTTGATAGCTGTGCTTGTTATTCTTTCAGTTAAAGATCCTAAGATAATACTATCTGAATGATAAAAATCTAACATGGTATCAGAGCTAACCTGAGAAGAAGACACTGTGTAGCTGCGGAAACTAGGGCTTCTTAGTTTGTTGGTCTCTCTCCACAATCTATCAGCAAAAGGGGGCTAGGTTGAACCTCCATTGAAGGGCGCATCTTTCTGTCGAAGCAAAATTTGATTCTGAGCATTTTCAGTTTTTGACCTACCACTATATCGAGAAATTAGGGCTTTTCACTGAAGAAAGAATTTTTGAGTGAGCCCAGGCTAGGATTGCTCTCCTCCTCAAAATCAAATTTTAGAGACAAGAATCAAAGTTTTTGGTTGGGTAGAAACTTTGGGAAAGTCAAACCCTAATCTACCCTAGAACCAGAGAACCAACACTGCAGAAGATCAGCTCCAGATCCAGTTTTTAGCTTCTCAAATTAGTAAGATCTAAATATTTTTTATTTCTATTTGAGGTTCTCAGTTAAGATGTCTCATCATACCAAGCTTGATGAAAAGCTTGAGGGAACTGATAACTTCCGAGCTTGGAAGTATAGGATCTCCCTGGTCCTGGAAGAAAATGAGTTGGACTCTTACATGAATGAAGAGGTTCCAATTCCAGAGGGAGATAAGGCTAAAGCCTTACATAAAAAGAAGTTGGTCATGGCTAAGAGGATTATTGTTGATTCAATCAAGGATCACCTCATACCACAGATGTCCTCCTTAAAGACACCTAAAGCTATGTTTGATGCCCTGACCAAATTGTTTGAAGGAAAGAACATAAATCGAAAGATGACTTTGAGGAACCAGTTGAAGAATGTGAAGATCCAGAATGCGGAGACCATACAGTCATACTTCACAAGGGTCTCCTAGATCAAAGAACAACTTGAAGCAGTGGAGGAAGAAGTGGAGAATGCAGAAATTGTGATGACCACCTTGATTGGTCTACCTAGATCATGGGACTCCTTCATTCAAGGGATTTGTGCAAGAAAGAAGCTAGGCAAGTTTAGTAGGCTGTAGGAAGAATGCTCACAAGAAGAAGCTCGAATAATAGCCCGAGAAGAAAAGATGGGAAGTGAAGATCAAGCTCTCATAGTACACTCCAAGAAAAGCAGAAGAGACTTTCATCACCCCAAAAGTAAGCACTTCAACCAGAAAGATAACCCTAGAAGATCTAACAGAGATTTACCTAAATTCAAATGCTATACATGTGATGAAAGAGGACACTTTGCCAGAGATTGTCCTAGAAACAAAAATGGCTCTCACAAGAAGAAGGGAAACAAGAGAAGACATCATGCTCATACTGTAGAGGATGATGAACCTTCCACAAAGAAAATCAAACAAGAAAGTGATGATTCTTCAAGTGAAGAAGAATATGTTCTGATTTCTACTCTCATGGGAACTATTACACATGGAAGCAATGATTGGCTTCTAGACAGTGGGGCTTCCAAACATATGACGGGGTTCAAAGAATCCTTTGTGAAACTATCTGAACATGAGTCACCTCACAAGGTGAAACTTGGGGATGACTACCAGTGAATCCTCCTATAAGCTAGACTCTGGAAAGTCTATGAAGATGAAGAATGTCTAGTTTGTACCAAGACTAAAGAAGAACCTCCTCTCCATATCTGCATTGGATGCAAAAGGCATGAGGGTTGCATTTATAGATGGCCAAGTTCGTATGTGGCCTAAGGGAAAGTCTATTGATGATGCAGTAGTGATTGGGGAACAAGAAGGAGGTCTATACAAATTGAAGGGCCAACCAGAACAAGCTTTGGTCCATAACTCAGTAGAGCCAAATGAAATTTGGCATAGAAGGCTTGCACACGTGCATTATAGAGCACTACCACTTGCAAGCAAAGCTGTTGAAGCTCTTCCAGAAATACAGACAAAACATGATGGTGTCTGCAAAGGATGTGCGAAAGGAAAGAACACAAAGAAGACATTTCCAAGTAGCGAGAGCAAGGCAAAAGGAATCTTGGAAATCATCCACTCTGATGTATGTGGTTCGATGTCATCCAGTTCATTAAGCGGGTATGTATACTATGTTTCTTTCATTGATGATTTTTCCAAGAAGACATGGATATACTTCTTGAAAAACAAAGATGAAGTATTCAACAAATTCAAGGAATTCAAAGCCTTGATCGAGAACCACACAGAAGAGAAGATCAAGACCTTTCGATCAAATAATGGGGGAGAATTCACATCAAATGAATTCAAAGAGTTATGCAAAGATTCAGGGATTAAGAGGGAGTTAACCGCTCCATATAATCCACAACAAAATGGGGTTACAGAAAGGAAGAATAGAACGATCATGGAAGCTGCAAGGGCCATGCTTCATGATCAAGATCTTCCCATGCATCTATGGGCAGAAGCTGCCAGAACAACAGTGTATGTACAGAACCGTACTCCACATAGAGTACTCGAGAATAAGACACATGAAGAAGTCTTTTTCGGCAAGAAACCAGAAGTCAGCCATCTCAGAATATCCGGCTGTCCTGTATACATACACATTCCAAAAGAAAAGAGGACAAAGTTAGAGCCTTCTGGAAAGAAGGGTATATTTGTGGGATACAGTGAAAGCTCGAAAGCTTACATAATATACTTCCCAGGATTCAAGAAGATCGACATAAGCAGAGACGTAACATTCTACAAAGATTCAGCTTACAACAAATCCAGAAAGAGACCAGGTGAAGACTCTAAAGAAACAGAAGTACCCAGAATTAAAGATACAACTATGAACGACGCAAATCAAGATGAAGATCGAGAAATAGAAGAACCCCAGGAACCTATAGATCCACCTCAAGAGAAGAATCCTCACAAGATGAAACCTGCATGGGTACGAGAGGCTATCCAAGGTGCAGAAAGATATGGGGCTCCAGAAAAAATACACAGAGAGAGGAAAAGAACTAGGTCCTGCTCCAATTATGTGGCCCTGCTATGTGACATTATTGATAAAGAACCTTCCAACTATGAAGAAGCGGCAGAGAAGAAAGAATGGAAGGATGCTATGATCGAGGAGTACCAGTCAATCATGAAGAATGATGTCTGGGATGTTGTCCCTAGACCAGAGGGGAAGTCTGTCGTAACTTCCAAGTGGGTTTACAAGATCAAGCATGCTGCAGATGGCAACATAGAGAACTATAAAGCAAGATTTGTGGCTCGTGGCTTTTCCCAGAAAGAAGGAATAGATTATGAAGAAACTTTTGTACCTGTAGCCAGATACACTTCCATCCGATCAATACTTGCTCTGGCTGTAGTGATGAAATGGAAGGTACACTAGATGGATGTCAAGACTGCTTTCTTGAATGGTGTAGTGGAAGAGGAAGTGTATGTGGAACAACCACTCGGTTTTGAGACACATGACAGGGAGACTCATGTGTGTAAATTGAAGAAAGCCCTGCACGGTTTGCAACAGGCACCCAGGACATGGTACGGTAGAATTGACAGCTTCCTATCCAGTTTGGGCTTTACCAAGAGTAAAGCAGATTCCAACCTTTACTACAAGGTTGAAGAAGGGAACCAAGTGATACTCCTACTGTATGTAGATGATCTGTTTGTAACAGGTGTGGATGGGTTGATTGCTGATACAAAGAGGAAGCTTGCTGCCGAGTTCAAGATGAAGGACTTGGGCATGATGCACTACTTTCTAGGCATGGAGGTGTGGCAAAATGCAGATGGAATCTCCCTAGGACAAGGGAAGTATGTGGTAGAGATCCTGAAGAGGTTTGGGATGATGGACTACAAGGCCATGACCACACCTATGGCATCGAACCTGAAGCTTTTAAGTGATGCTTCATCAGAGTCGGTTGATGCTACGATGTATTGTCAGATGATTAGGTCCTTGATGAACCTGACGAATACGAGACCAGATATTTGCTTTGTTGTGAACACATTGAGCTAGTTCTTGACAGATCCTAGACATGTTCACGTGATTGCTGCAAAGCATATTCTAAGGTACCTGAAGGGTACAGTTGATTATGGGCTCAAGTATAAGGTTGATCAGAAGATTAACCTGGAAGGTTATGTTGATTCAGATTGGGTAGGTAGTGCCATCGAGAAAGAGCACTTCAGGGTGCTGCTTCAGTATGGGATCAGGTGTGATCTCTTGGTTTAACAGGAAACAGTCTTGTGTGGCACTGAGTACAGCTGAAGCATAGTATGTTGCAGCTTGTTCAGCTAGCTGTGAGGCAGTGTGGCTTAGAAAGCTACTATCTGATTTATTTGATCTCTAGTTGGATGCTACTTGTATATATTGTGACAACCAGAGTTGTGTGAAGTTGTCTGAGAACCTGGTGTTCCATGACAAGTCTAAGCATATCGAGATCAAATATCACTATATTCGGGATATGGTGCAGAGAGGAGCAGTGAAGCTCTAGTATGTTTCAACGGACGAACAGATAGCTGATGTGTTGACCAAGCCATTGGCAAGAGTGAAGTTTGAGTACTTCAGGGAGACACTTGGTGTTCTCCAGATCAAGGTTCCCTCTAAGGGGAGGTGATGAGTTCGAGAGCCATTCTAATGTGACTATGAGATGTGTTCCCACATGATCAGATGTAAGTGCAGAGCCATTCTGATGTGACTGCGGGATGTGTTCCCACATGATCAGATGCAAGTGCAGAGCCATTTTGATGTGACTAAGGGATGTGTTCCCACATGATCAGATGTAAGTGCAGAGTCATTTTGATGTGACCGTGGGATGTGTTCCCACATGATCAGATGTAAGTGCAGAGCCTTTCTAGCATGGATGCAGGATGTGTTCCCCACATGGCTAGATATAAGTGCTGAGCCCTTCTAGCATGGATGTGGGATGTGTTCCCCACATGGCTGGATATAAGTGCTGAGCCTTTTCGACATGGTTCTTGGATGTGTTCCTCCCATGGTCGGATATAAGTGTTGATCCTTTTCGACATGGTTCTTGGATGTGTTCCTCCCATGGTCGGATGTAAGTGCTGGGCCATTCTGACATCATGGCAGGATGGGCCTCCCATGGTCAATGTGAGTGCTGGGCCTTTCTGACATGGTTGTTGGATGTGTTTCTCCCATGGTCAGATGTGAGTGTTGGGCGTGCTTTTCTGACATGGTTGTTGGATGTGTTCCTCCCATGGTCAGATGTAAGTGTTGGGCAGGTCGTTCTGACGAAGGGTCAGATATAAGCGCTGAAGAAGACCTACATGGAGGTTAGGCCTACAACCAACATGAAAAAGGGGTGGCTTTGTAGAACTTCCTATGACGAGAAGAATCAAGAGATAGCACCAGTGATGATGATCCAGTGATGATCCAGATCCAGTGATGATCCAGATCCAGTGATGATGATCTAGTGATGATCCAGATCCAGTGATGATGACCCAGTGATGATCTAGTGATGATCCAGATCTGGTAATGATCCAGACTTGAAGATGAAGATGGCTTGAAGATGAAGATAACTTGATGATGATCCAGATGATACAGAGAAGAAGACTTATGCTGATAAATTGTGTTGAGAGAATACCTTCCTAGTTAAGAGGGAGTGTTGATGTATTTGTAACTACGGAATGTATTCACTTGTATATTTTATGTATTATACCTCGATGTTTATTCCGGGAAGTATCTGTAATGTAATTGTGTCATGTCATGCCCTGATGTTCCTATCGGGAGATTCAATAATGTAAACAAGTCATGTAAAGTCATAGAGGGTAACCCTCCTTATTGATCAAGGGTTAAAGTCCCCACAGTTGTGGGGCCCTAGGGTTATTAGACTCTCCTAGAGAAGTCGACCCTAGTGAGTTATTGTCAAGTCGGGAATTAGTATAAATAGAGAGTGAGCCTCTCTATTTATCACACATTCACTCACACTCAGCTGTAGCACATAACTGAGAGAGAAAGAAGAAGCTGGGACAAGAGAGAGAGAGACTACTGATGTCGGGAAATCATCTTACTGTTTTTGGGTTTTACTTTTGGTGCTGATTCTATCTCTGAGGAAGTTGCAGGGTTTTCTCCTTTATGGTTTTCCCGAGGAAAATCTTTGTGTCTATTATCTCTTATGTTTGATTGCTATGCTTGTTATTCTCTCAAAAGATCCTAAGATAATACTTTCTGAATGATAAAAATCTAACAGAATAAAGTGATTTCAAAGAAAAATCCTTCTCAAACTAAGCAGCATAGTCATCCATTGAGGTAGTGTTGCTACATCCTTCTTCTTCTCTTTCTTCTCTGGATAGTTCGATGCATAGTGTCCAAACCGGTTGCATGAGAAACATCGGACTTTGCTCAAGTCCGTGTTCTTGGATTTGGTCGAGAGGGCAACATTCTCTTTTGTGTCAACACTGGTCTGACCATCCCGAGGTCCCTCTCGGAACTCCTCCTAGGTGAAATCATCCTGCAACCTACTCCAACTAGGTAGCTTCCCTATCCCAACAATGCAATTGACAAATAGATCCCAATTTTTAGTGAAGCCCTTTAAGGCTATTCTCACCAACTCTGAATATGGGATTATCTCTCCCATAGCAGCTAACTCATCTTTCACTTGAGCTACTCTAGTCAAGTAGGAGGTAACATTTTCATCTTTTATTAATTTAACGTTATGAAGTTTTTCCTTGTGCCATTTTTTGGTTTTCATTTTTTGCTTCAAATAACTTGGTTAGTGTATCCCACATATCTTTGGTTGTCTTCTTTTTAGCCAAATGAGGGATAAGATGATCTTTAACCCCATTTAAGATAACCCTCTGAGCCCTTGTCTCAAGCATCTCATGCTCTTTAAGTTCATCTTTGTCAGTGGGCTTGGTTACCATAGTGTTGGAAAATGCCCATATCTTCCACTCTTTGAAGACAACAATTATTCTTCCTTGCCAAGGAAAGTAGTTGGACACCGCGTCCAACTATCCTTATATCTGATGGTCATGATGTCTAAATCCCTCAACAATCAACAAGAACTTAAAAAAAACTATAGAACTGTTACAAATGTTTTGCCCAACTTTGAAATTACTATTTAGGCTCTCTACTTACTACCCTTGCTCTGATACCACAGAAATTTTATGACAAAATTATAAAACATCTCATTTATGTGTTTTGTCAAACACTTAGAATCTATGAGTTTGTAATGCTTATGAATACTTTCAGATTTAAAATACTAAAATACACATGTTAAGCACTACAATTGAACAAATTCTGAGCATAAACAATGTAAGATAGTGATTTAGGTCCAAATGACCAGGGAAAAACCCTCACTGGGGAAAACCCAAAGAGAAGATTTTGTTAAGAAGTGAAATCTGAAATCTCTTACACAAATTTAACTTTTTCCTAAACTAGAAAAGCAAGACAACTTATCTTCAACAATCTATTGCCTCGATTTTTGTGCCACTGAACAACTGTACGTTCTGCCCACATGTGCTAGAATTCTATTGTATGGCATGCCCTTTGTATTCAAATAATCTTGCCTCGTTTTCTATGCCCACAAGTGCTAGAAATGTGCTGCTGAAGATTGAAGAGCTTCTTGGGAATTGTGCCCAGTTTCTCTCTTGGGAAACTCTTTTCTTCTCTTTCTCTCTTAGTGTGTGTTCTCTTAGTCCCCTAAACTCTTTTTATATTTCACTTTTCTCTAACTAACGGTAACTAACTCTTTAAGGAATAGGATCGCTTTTCATGATCAAGGGCTTACAATAAATGCACATTCAAAAATAAAATAATAATTAAATGCACATTTTAATAATAAGACCCACAACTTAAAAATGAAATACAAACTTTATTTATTTACATAACTCACTTTTACATAAATAAACATTAGGGACAAAAACTTAGTCCTCCCCATGACAAACACACTCAAAAATGATAAGGAAGACCTCCTATGATTTTCTAACAACATAGAAGAAATTTCAATAGATTATTGAGGTTGGGAAGAGAGAGCTTCACAATCCCATGAATATGGTCTGTAAGTTACTTTACACAAAGAAAAAATAATTCATATGATCACTTGAGTAACGAGTTGGAGCCTGTTGACAACCAAAATCAACTAGGTGGATAACGATGTGTTAAAATATTGTAACTTCGGAAGATATTCTATTGTACTTTTGTTTTATTCTCCTTTGGAGATGTTCTTCCTCCTTTCAGAGATGTCCTTGATGTAATTGGTCATGTAAAAGTCATGAGGTAAACCCTCCATTGTAAGTCGGGGCAATAGTACCCACAAAAGTATTATATAAATTGTATTGTGAGTCTCCCAAGGTAGGTCGGCCCTAATTAGCGAACCTGGCCGACCTAGTTAGTTAGTTGAGGCACTCACCTAATGAATATAAATAGGTGAGGCGCCTCTCTCATTCCATCACATCTTACACTCAAGTATTGCACTGGAGAGAGAGAGAGAGAGAGAAAGAGTCTACTGTGGAAGATGAGCAACTATTCTTGTTCCTGGGGTTTTACACTGTCTTGGTCGAATTCTATACTAAGGAAGTTTTGCGGGGTTTTCTCCCTTGTGGTTTCCTCGAGGAAAATCTTTGTGTTCTCTTCTGTTCTCTTGTGTTGCTGCATTTGTCCTTCTTTTAGTGATCCTTTACTTATGGTTATGATGTTGTGATGCTAAATGTTTTTATATATTGTATAACCATTAAAATTAACATGGTATCAGAGCTACTCTGAAAGAAGTCTTTGTGCAGCCGAAACAGTACTACAGCTACAACTATTGAAGATTCGGGTTTCAAGCTTGAAAACCCTAAAAGACCAAAACTAGTAATTTTGGGACTTTCGCCATATCTCGAGGTTAAAGAATTCTCAGGAGCCGAAACTTTTAAAGGTCGAAGATAAATTCTTGATGCACCCTATGTAAAAATTTCAGCCTCAGATTCGCTATAATTTAGGAGATATGATTCCTCCAACTCAGGGTTCCAGCCTCTCCCAGATTTCAACCTCAAACAGGTGACCTAGGGAGAATCGCTATATCTCAGGCTAGGAAGGTCGAAATGAGATTTCGTAAGATGTTCCAGAAAGGTCACGGACTGTAGTTTTTGTGGTAAAAATTTCAGACCCCGAAGGTGAACAAGTGACATGTGAAAGTCTGTACAAGTTCGCTATGATGAACAGTTCTGAAATAAGTCACCTTAGGAAAATTAGCATAAGTACCAATTGGTGAAACCAATTCTTCTCTAACCTGCGGTGTTGGAAAGAGGACAGGCGAGGCTACCTCAGTGCGAAGTTTTAGACATAGAGGAGCAGTACGTTCGGAGATATCGCAGAAACAAGATCAGTCATTTCTACAGAAGAAACTAGAAAAAAAAACTAGGGCTTCCTGTTCTGGGCACTTCCATCAACCAATCAGTTGAAGTAGGACCATCAAATTCGCCCTAGGAAGGTGCATCTCTCTATGTAAGAAGTTTCTCATTATGTGAACTTTTATTTTTTGACCTAACACTATTATCGGAGAAAACTAGGGCATCAAATATTTTGCAGTTATGTCCATAGTTTTGGGAAAATAAGTATACTGCTCAGCTTGCCTTGAGGAGGCACATCTTTCTATTCAATCAGATATGAAAGATACCTAAGTTGAAAAATTAGGGTTTCTTTATCAAACCCTAGGTCCACCAGAAGTAGGCTTTTAAAAAATCCTTCAAGCAAACATCAAATTGAAGCATTTTCATTGGTGAGTTTCATCCTCTCTATTTCCATTTGAGGTTCTCATTTTTATCATAACAACAAACAGTACCAAGCTTGAGGACAAGCTTGAAAGAGTCAAGAACTTCTAAGCATGGAATTATAGAGTGCTTACCATACTTGAAGAAGCATGCCATGAAGAACTATGTCAAAGAAGAAGCTACAGATCTAGATGAAGATGAAGTCAAAGCCAAGAAGGACCTAGTCAAAACAAAGATGAGTATTTTTGCCTCCATTGGATCTCACAGGTATCATCCTTGAAGACTCCCAAGGATACGTTCGATGCAATGAATAGTATGTATGAAGATGACCTTGAAAACTCAACTCAAAGAATGTGAAGAAAACATTCAATGATTAGTTCACAAGAAGACCTCATCTCTAGGAGCAATTAGAAGAAGCCTTTGAAGACAATGACAATGAAGCAGAAGCATAAATTACAACTTTGAATGGTCTTCCAAATTCAGTCGAGAGAGTTGTCATAGTAGGAAGATCACATATGAAGAAATGCACGATTGATTGAAGAAGAGATAACAATCAATCCCTAACAACTCAGGCCAACAAGAAGAAGGAAGAACATTCCCGCCAAGAATAGAAGGACATCTCACAACTCCATAGTTCAGTTGTGATGAGAAAGGACACCTTGCGAAAGAATGACCCAAGAAGGAAGAATGGCAGGATGATATGATCTAAGAAATACCAGTCGATCATACATAATGATGTATGGATATGTGTTCAAAACATGAAGGGAAGTTTTGTAAAGTCTTCCAATTAAATATGCAAAACTAAGTAGACCACCAATCGAAGTATCAAAAGATACGAAACAAGGTTCGTGGGTTCTATCAAAAGAGAGATTCGATTTTGGAAAGACACTGCTCTAGGTGCTAGACACACCTCTTCAGTAATGGATATTACACTGGAAAATTGGTGTAATCAAAGTAAAAGAACAGATCAAGCAAACTATATAGTTTGAGACTCTCTACAGAGAACCACCTATGTACATAAGGATTTGTACAAACTCAGTAGGCACTCATGGGATAGCAGTCATAGGAGAAACTTGAGGATCAACTAGAGTGATGGAGATCCCAACCTTTACTACAAGGTTGAAGATAGAATCCTATAAAGGACAAGAGAAAACTTGCAACAAAGTTCGAGATGAAGGATCCTGATATCTAGTGACATAGATGGATACAAAGAAGACTAACAGCAGAGGAGACTACCTGTCACCCCAATGTCCTAATACAGATGCAGAGGGAGGATGGTTCTCTACCTAAGAGGGAGTGACTATGGTAGATCTCAAAGTTCGAACATCTTGACATGATTCTTGAGATTAGAAGCATGATGAAATCCATAAGACATTTTACTTATCCAAGTAAATATGCAGAGAAAATGGTGTGGTACCTAAAGGGTACTACAAAGGTATGATGACTTTGATTGAATTATTAGTACTATGTACTCCAACATATTGCAGATAGCAAAGTGCTTCTCTAAATGCAACCAAGGATGAATATATTGTAGCTAAGAAGAAAGCAGGTAAAGATTCCTTAAGTAATGAGGAATATGTTCCAGAAGAATTATACCAATGAAGATGAAGATTATACTCTTATCCATTTTGTCATTGGATAAGAGGAGATGCACTAGTAAGACACACAGACACAGTTCTATGTGATCTATGGTGTAAGAAGACTTGCTCAGTATTTTCAATCATGAGCAAGATAGGAACGGGTCCTTAAAATTAGATGATGAAGTTGTGCACATTTGGCAGAGACTCTAGTAATTCAAGAAGACATAAATCAAGATGGATTCTACCAAACAAACAAAGACAAGTATTTGAATAGTCATTTCCTATATATTCAGATGTTCAAAGATGTGTACGTGATATGTTTTTAGATTTAGGAAATGTATAGTAGAATATTTGTAGTTTACTACTAATATGCAGGTGATGGGTAAGTGGCTTAGATGATTGTTGCATTAGCAGAAATAGTTGCATGATTATATATATCTTTATGCATGGGAAGTTGTCATTTTGAATATGTTATGAAATGTTTCTAATCATAACAATTGTATTTAACTTGTAGGAAGGATTGTATGCAATCACCTACAAGAGAAGAAATGATGAAGTTACGAATATACGATACAGTTGCAGAGAAGAATGATGCAATTATAGATGCACAAAAGAAGAATGATGCAAATTGTAAATGTACGATGCAATTGCAGATGTACAAGAAGAGAATGTGGCTGAAAGGAATTGTAAAGCTCAAGTATGTTCCCACCGAGGAACAAGTAGTAGATGTATTGACTAAGCCTCTGGCTCGTGTAAAGTTTGAATACTTTCAAGACAAGCTTGGTGTAGTCCGAAAGGACCTCTCTCAAAAGAGGGAGTGACAGTAGATTTTGGATGCAGTGGTGAGTAGGTCAGTTTAGAGGAGGGTACGTTTGGCTAGGCTTGTTTGGCTTGAAAGGGTTAGTAAACTAGACTAAAGGCCTGTTGATCCTAGGGAGATTAGTATGTCTGGCTAGGCTTGTTTGGCCCGAAAGGGTTAGTAAGCCAGACAAGGGTTGTTTGGTCCCCAGGGAGATCCATTTGTCTAACTAGGCTTGTTTGGCTCGAAAGAGTTAGTAAGTTAAACAAAATGCCCGGATGGATCTACCAGATAACTCATTGTGATGCTACTCCTAAGAAGATGAAGGGCAAGATGTATCCTCAGTATTGCTATTATGTTGATTGTTGATGGTTGTCACAGTATTGCTATACTGTTGATGACTGTTGAGATGCTTGATGATTGTTACAGTATTGCTATACTATCGATTGTTGATGATTGCTGAGATGCTTAATGGTTGTTATAGTATTGCTATACTATTGATTGTTGACGATTGTTGTTGATGTTTGATGATTGCTGCAGTATTGTTATACCTGTTGATTGTAAATTATTGCTAATGATGGTTGCTAAGATGTTTTGATGATGGTTGAGTCGATTGTTTCAGTATTGTTATATTGATGCTTGCTGAGATGCTTGATGGAATGATTGCTTCAGTATTGTTATACTGATTATTGAGATGTGTGCTTCAGTATAACTATACTGATGATTGTTGAGTTAGTTGCAGTGTTGCTACACTGATGATTGATGATTGTTGAAGTTCCAGTGTTACTACACTGATGATAGTTGATTGTTGAAATAATTGCTAAGGAAATTTCAGTATTTCTATACTGATGTTGATAATGATATTGCTTCAGCATGATTGATGTTGATGATGTGGTTATGGTCCCAACACCTTGTGTTGATGTTGTGGTGTTAGCACCCTGTGCTGATAATGTTGATACGGTTAAAGTCACAGCACCTTGTGTTGATGATGTTGATGTGGTTGTGGTCCCAACACCTTGTGTTGTTGCTGATATGATTGTGGTCTCAGCACCCTGTGCTGTTGATGTTGATGTGGTTGTGGTTCCAACACCTTGTGTTGTTGCTAATATGATTGTGGTCTTAGCACCCAGTGCTGTTAATGTTGATGTAGTTGTAGTCACAACACTTTGTGTTGATGATGATAATGTTCTAGCATCTCTATGTTGGTAATGCAGATGATGATCTAGCATTACAAGATGATTTGGTTTTTAGTACTAACATGCTAATGAAGTTGTTGATTGTTTCAGTATTTATATACTGTTTACACAGATGATGATGTTTCAGTATTCCCATACTGAAGATGCAGATGATGGTGATTTAGTGTTTCTATATTCCCATACTGAAGATGGAGATGATGATACTTATGATAGAATTGATGATGCCTTCAGTATTTAGATACTGGAGATACAGATGATGATAGTTCAGTATTCACATACTGAAGATTCAAATTATGATGGTTCAGATGATGATGTTACAAGATGAGGATTCAACACTGATGCTGGGAAATAAATGATTCAGAAGAAGATTCAATATTCACATATTGATGTTTCAGAAGAAGATTCAGTATTCACATACTGATGTGGCAGAAGATGATTCAGTATTCACATACTGATGTTACAAAAGAAGGTTTAGTATTCAGAAGATGATTAAGTATTCATATACTGATGTGACATAAGATGGTTCAGTATTTACATAATGATGCTACAGAAGATGATTCAGATGATTCAGTATCCACATATTGATACTACAGAAGATGATCTAGAAGATGATACTGATAGTAGATGATTCAGCACGTACAAAAGATGATTTAGTATTTACATTCTAAGATTACGAAAGATGATCCAGTTGAGATCAATGATGAAGATGTATGATGATGTTCCAAAACTTCCTTTGACGTATAGATATTCACTGGTTAGTTATACAATTGTAATGATGGTTGTTGTTGATGTAGAATACCTTCCAAGTTAAGAGGGAGTGTTAAAATATTGCAACTTTGGAAGATATTCTATTGTACTTTTGTTGTATTATCCTTTGGAGATGTTCTTCATCCATTCGGAGATGTCCTTGGTGTAATTGGTCATGTAAAAGTCATGAAGTAAACCCTCCATTGTAAGTCGGGGCAATAGTACCCACAGAAGTATTATATAAAATGTATTTTGAGTCTCCCAAGGTAGGTCGGCCCTAATTAGGGAACCTAGCCGACCTAGTTAGTTAGTTGAGGCATTCACCTAATGAATATAAATAGGTGAGGCGCCTCTCTCATTCCATCACATCTTACACTCAAGTATTGCGCTAGAGAGAGAGAGAGAGTCTACTATGGAAGATGAGCAACTATTCTTGTTCCTGGGGTTTTACACTATCTTGTCAAATTTTATACTGAGGAAGTTTTGCGGGGTTTTCTCCCTTATGGTTTCCTCGAGGAAAATCTGTGTGTTCTTTTGTGTTCTCTTGTGTTGTTGCATTTGTCTTTCTTTAAATGATCCTTTACTTATGGTTATGATGTTGTGATGCTAAATGTTTTTATATATTGTATAACCATTAAAATTCTAACACGATGTACCATGCACATGTTGGATGTGCCTTGAAGATATGAATGAAGTACTTAATGATTATATCAAGCGAGACAACTCTTCTTCTCTTCTTCTCTCTATGAATTTTCCGCACCCCTGCGGGGGATGTTGTAAGCATATGTCAGCATGAAGGTCTAGTTATTTGTAACTTAATCGCCTAAGACTTGGTCATTAGGGAAGTCCTTTCATCGAGTGTTTTTTCACTTGGATAATTAAAATTTCTTTTTAGAGATTTTAATTATTTGAGTTTTTTCACTCAAAATCATCTCCAAAGTGGTGAAAGGTGTGCTAGTGATCGAGTCCATGGGGTGATTGGGGCCTAGGAATGTTCTATATTACCATGCTAGACTTTATCCAGATCTTGTGGAATTTCATTAAGTTTTGCATAGGTTTTTTTACTTTTTGGTCATTAAAAATTGTCACTCAAGACAATTTGTTGTAATGTAAAAGAGGGTTAACTAGTCGTTTTTAATGTTGTATAGGGGTATGGGTACTCAAGACAAATGGCATGAGACCCCTTACACCCTTGGGGGCCATGTTTGAAGTCATTCGGACAAGTATTACTATGGTTTTGGTCACTTTTGCCTAGGTTAGTCATGGAAATCAGGAAATTGGCCATTTAATTAGAGAGCCAAATTTTGGAAAAGTGACTATAGTCACTTGGGATGGCCAAGTAAAGGTTCTAATGTTTATATTAAGTTCCTGAGACAAATTTAAGACCCAAAGCCCCCCCCCCCCCCAAGCAAGCATGTAACAAGTTTTGAGTTGCTGACTCTAGGGGGGTACCCCCTTCTCTCTTTGATTGGTTGGGTGAGCTAAAGTCAATGGAAGGGGCCCCACTATGGTGGTTTCCTCCCCATTTGACATAGCAATAAGGTTAGAAGCATTAAATTGGGGGTTTCTCTCTCCATATTTGAGATCCCTAACCATGGTTTTTCCCTCCTTGAGCAAATTCGTGCCCCTCTCTTGGGTCCCCATCTCTCCCTTGCGACACTTGTATAGCATGCAAAGAACCTCTCTTTTTCATTTTTCCTATTTAAGGAGGTTTCCCCTTCTCATTTGGGTTACACACTCACCCACTCTTTTGCTCATGCTCTCATTCTTTCTCTTGCTCTCATTCCATAGCTCTTGCTTTGGCCATTGTAATTTTCAGCCATTTGGCTTTGTTAATGAAAAATATTTGGAGGAGTCTTGTGTCCATTGTTCCCATTGATGATTTGTTTCCATGCTTGAGGAGCTACACAAGTTTTGTTGGCCATGGAAGCTCACTTATTTGCTTTGGTAAGATTTATGATATTTGCATTCCATGAATTTTGTGAGTTTTCATTCTAGTAGCAAAAGAAGTTCATATATTTTCTAGTTTGAAGTTTATTATTTCTTTGCTCATTATTTGATTTTCACCTTCTAGTAGTTGTGTAGTGAAAATATTATAAGTTGCAGGTTATTTGGATTGAAGAGTGAGATTCTTCGGTTGGATGCCCCATTGCTTCACTTCTTGAAGAACAAAGGACCAATTTTCTCTTTCTTTACATACAAATTTCTACATTTAAATTTTAATTTGTTGAGTGTTTCAAATTTGATTTTAACTCTTATAATCAAGTTCTTTCAAAATGATTAATTTGGCATCTTTGTGTAAATTTTGTATATATATATTGCACTAACATACTAACTTCCCCAAAGTGATTTTGGGCATATTTTATCATTTGCTGTTTGCTGGTTTTTAGCAGGTTGGTGACAAAACAAGGCAAAACTCTATCAAATTTCAGCCATAGAAGAGTTTTAAGGCCACCCCAAAGGAAGAGCTTCAAGGCCACCTCAAGAAAGGAAAAAAAATGGTTTTTCTTACTCCTTTTATCTCTTTCTTTATGCTGAAATTTCAGCCTTTGTAACAAGTCCAAGAGAGTCTCTTGGACTTGATATCTTGCTTTGAATTTTCATTTAAATCAAGTCTCATTTATTTGCGATCCATTGCTAGCAATAGAAGTTGGGTTTTCCCACCTTTGCATAAGAAATTGTTGATTGGCGTGGGTTTGTATTAGTTAGCGTTCCATTTTGATTTTATTTTCTTCTTTATTTTTTCCCACACCTTGCAAGTGATTTGGCTATGCCATCCTTGCAAAATCGTGTCAGTTAGTGTTTTTTGTTTTGTTTTGTTATTTTCATTTGTCCACACCTTGCAAGTGATTCGGCTTTGCCATCCTTGTGAAATCGTGTTGGCTTGTATATTTCTTTCGTTCATTTTTGTTTGCCCACACCTTGCAAGTGATTCGGCTATGCCATCCTTGCAATATCGTGCTGGCTTGCATTGTTAATAATTGTTTAATTTTTCATTTCGCTTAAAATAAACCTTGCCCCAATCTTTGCCCCATATTCACTCCCCTTGTCGGTTGATCCAACTTTGGGTGACAAGAAAGGGAGAAGATTTGTGTTGGCCAGTTTAATAGGCACCCAGATAAGTATCTTCATTAGAAAGGAGAAAAAGAGGCTTGAACTGTGGAGCTAGTGGGGTAGAGGCCATAGGGGGCTTCATGGCACTTTGTGTCCTCCAGCTGAGCAGCCAGCAAGTTTTGAGTTTGACCCGTGGAGCTAGGTGGGAACCTTGTGTTCCCATGTTGAGCACTCGACATTCTCTCTCTAATCGAAGGAGATAGTCTCTTGTGGTAGACATCTAGAATAGTTCATTTCTTTGCAACAAACACCTTAATTCCCTAAGTCAAAGAGAGACAAAATTTACTAAAACTTACAGGACCACTTGCATAACATTGTTACAATCATTTACATTTCTCTACTTTGCAATCACTTGATTTTAACTTACTCATTTATTGGACGTCATCATGTTCTTGTATATTTGTTAAAGTAAATGAGTTGATGCTTTAGGAAAATTATTTGAAGTTGATTATTATGACTCCATAGCTCGAGTAGAGACAACACTGGTCATTTTGATTATTTGATTGTTTCTCTCCCGCATACATTACTAGTTGATTGTTAAAGGATTTGCTTATCATTTGAAATTGTTGCATTTCTGCATGATTGATTGCCATAAAGTTTAAATTAGTTTATTCATCTTTTAACTCCTAGAACACAACCTTTGAAACATAGTAAATAGGGACTACCCCCTTGGACCTTTTTAGGAGTTGGGTCTAAATGGAGGAGTTAGGAACTAAGGTGACATTGGGTTCTAAACTCATAGTTTCCCTTGGGAACACACCTAGTGGTTGGAAGACTTTCCCATGGTAAAGTGTGTTTTAGGCGGCAACATTTTTGGCGTTGTTGCTAGGGACAAGTCTCTTGTCCTTGGTTAGTTGACTTTTCGGTTTTAATTTAATTTTGTAAAAGATTTAAATTTTAATAACACAAGAATAAAAGTTATTAGATATTGTTTAATCTTCAAGTGGCGACTCCACTTTCATATTTGGTGAGGTATTCTACTAGGAGCAACTCTAGGGGTTTACTTGTTCCCATCCCTGAACTTGAAAGGGTTTATAGGAGGAGAGCAAATAGACTAGCTCCTCGTATACTCCTTGCAAGTCTTGGAGAAGAAGCAATCTCTGAAATACATTTATTATTTAATAATCCTTTAATAACATCACCAATGGATGCAATTTACCAACCATGGGATTTTTCAAATATCCAAGGTTATCCTCATCCTATTCCTGACAAAGATCTTGAGAAGTTGCCATTTTTTTAGGGAAACAATGTTGTTAGTTCAAAGGCTCATGTTCAAAATTTCAGCTTATGCATTAACAAATGGTGCAACGCCCATAATTATGAGGATGTGAAAATGAAGCTCTTTGTTTTGTCCTTGGAGGAAGATGCCCTTGATTGGTTCGTAAAGCAAGATGATGATAAGTTTAAGACTCTTCAAGAAATCCTAGATGCCTTTAATAAAAGATGGGGAGATAGGAAGGAAGCTCGTTTTTTGCTTACTACCTTGCATACAAGTCAAAAGAATGAAAATGAAACCATGGAAGAATTTAATAAGAAATTCAATGATTTGGTGAAAAGCTTAGACAAGAAGGTTAGACCTCCGGATGATCCCATATTGATACATTATATGGAATCTTTTGATGGTGAAATTAGATACCAATTAAGAGATAATGAGCCAGCAGATCTAAAAGATGCTCAAAAGAAGGCCATCAAAATTGAAAGGAACATGCAAGCCTTTGGGAAGTCTAATATTCCCGGGTTCACTAGAGGGACATCTTCAAGGTCTCACGAGGATAAGAAGAAAAAACCAGAAATTCAAGAATCATCTGGTGATTCTGTTAAAGAACTCACTCAATGGATCAAACAAATGGAGATTAACCATGCAAACCTATTGGAAGCCATGCAAAACATGTTGATAAACATGGAAAGGTCCCAAGTCAATAGGTTCCAACTTCCATCCTTAGCAAAATGATAAATGGGAAAAGAAGCCTCCTCCCCAAGATCATAGGCTTTCAAGTCCTTTGGAAACAAATAATATGGTTGATCACCAAGTGATTCCCTATTGTAGGCCATGTGGGGAGTTCCATGAAGAATCCACATGCCTAAACTTCCTTGAGATAAGTGAGGACAGATCAACAAATGAACAAGTATGCATGTTTTCCCAAAGTTATAATGTTCTTGGGGAAAGTTTGGTAGTATCGGGTGAAAGTATTAACTACATGGATAAGGTGACTGAAACCTATGGTCCAAAACCTTCTCCTAAACAAGTGGCAGAAATGGCTAATTATAGGGGCATCGCATATCAAAGGAGAGGAAAGCAAAATCAAGAAAAAACACAAGCAAGCACTCCTCAGGTACCTTATCTCCCTCTAGAAAATGTTCCTTCAAATAACGAATCAAATTTTGATGTAGGAGAATGGGCTAGTCATGTAAAAATATTGGTTCCTTTGATAGAAGTCATGAAGATGGATGATCAAAAGAAAAAATTCTTCCAAGCCATAAATGTCCCTCTTCCGGGCAAAGTTGAAGTGCCAAAGAATAATCAGAAGAATATGGGAAATCAACCAGTAGAAGCTTATCAAGATGCCCTCGTAATTTTGTAAACTATGGATAAAGCAAACAAAGGAAATGATCCTCTCTATGTCACCCTCTTGGTAAATGGACAACTCCTACATAATTGTATGCTTGATTCAGGTGCTAGCTCATGTGTTATGTCTAAAACGGTGATGCAACAGCTAAACTTAACAATATCAAGGCCTTATCACAACATTTGTGCTATGGATAGTAAAAAGATAGAAGTGCATGGATTGATCAAGGGTTTGCAAGTCCATCTTGCTGCTTTTCTTGATATCCAAGTAATAATGGACATAGTGGTAATTGATGTACTAGATGCATGGGGCATGCTCCTTTCAAGAAAATGGGCAGTCGATCTAGGAGGTAACTTGCAAATGGATTTAACTTATGCTACCATCCCTACCCCTGAAGGAACCATGGTTAGACTTAATAGGGAGTTACAAAGGAAATATCATGTTGAAGACCCAAAAAACCCAAGAATTGAACTAAAGCATAAGTTAGATGGGATTGGGAATTATGCTATTTTGTCTAATTTTGTGGAACCTGAAAGGGAAAAATTTAAGGAAGAAAAACCAAATGAAGTACGGAAAATGCATTTTGATGGAGCACATTCTAGGTCTAGTAAGGGTGCTGGCATAGCTATCGAGTCCCCTTCGAGACAAGAATTATCTTTTGCATATAGGTTGGAGTTTGATGCTACAAATAATCTAGCGAGTACGAAGCTTTGTTGCTTGGTTTAGAAATCTGCAATGATAGGGGCATAAAATTGTTGAACATTAAAGGGTACTCAGATTTGATTATATCACAGGTTAAAAATATATTTCCATGCACATCTGAAAGGCTAAAAAGATATAGGAATGCAATATGGAGCACCATGGAATTCTTTGATGCATTAAACCTTATTGCCATTCCTAGAGAGATGAACTCTAAAGCCGATGCATTAGTTGTAGCAGCTTCTACCCTGCAGCTTTCAAAAGATATGGTTAAGGAAGATGTTAAAATGGAAATCATATTCAGACCTTCAGTTCCTGACAATGTTGATCATTGGCAGGTCTTCAGTGATGATAGGCAAGTCATTAACTTTTTGAATAATATGCATGAGTTTGTTGATTTCAAAATTAGTCATAAGGAGGAAGGATGTCATAATCTAGAGAATGATTGACAAATCAATCTGGTGCCTAGAAAGGTTGTTTCTTACGAGCGTTTCTTTGATAGGGATGATGGTTGCAAAAAGAAAGAAGAAAAAAGTTTAAAAAATGGTGAACATATAGAGATCAACATAGGATCAACGAAGGACTCGAAAATGATAAAAGTTGGAAAGAACACCCCAAAAGAGGAAAGGGACCAAATAGTAAAATTATTGAAAGAATATAGGGATGTTTTAGCCTTTTCATATGAGCTAAAAGTCTATAGTGAGGATGTGCTTCAGCATTCTATTCCATTGAAAGAAGGAACTCAACCCTTTAAGCAGAAACTAAGGCAAATGAATCCTAAATTAGCTCACTTAGTCCACCAACAACTACAAAAAATGTTGAAAGCTAGAATAATTGTCCCAACAAGATATTCTTCTTGGTGCTCAAACTTAGTAGTGGTTAGAAAGAAGATGGGGCAATTAGATTATGTGTGGATTTTAAAAATCTGAATGTAGCTTGTGAAAGGGACCTTTATCCCCTTCCAAAAATGGAACCACTGCTACAAAGAGTAACAGGTTCTGGAATGATGTCAATTCTTGATGGTATTTCGGGTTATAATCAAGTGATGGTTAAAAAGGAAGATCAACATAAAACTACATTCACAACCCCATGGGGGACTTTCCATTATGTAAGAATGCCTTTTGGTTTGTCTGATGCTGGGGCCACTTTTCAGAGAGCTATGGATTATGCTTTTAGAGGGTTGATAGGGAAAATCATTGAGATCTATCAAGATGATTTAACGGTGTTTTCAAAGGATGGGGGAAAGCCACATCAAACATTTAAAACAGGTTTTTGAAAGGTGCAGGGAATTTGGCATTTCATTGAATCCAACTAAGTCAATGTTTGGGGTAACTGAGGGAAAACTTTTGGGCCATATAGTCACCAAGGATAGGGTGAAAATAGATCATGAAAGAGTTGAAGCCTTGAAAAGATCCCATTGCCCACATCAAAGAAGTCTCTCCAGTCCTTCCTTGGAAAAACAAATTTTGTGCACAGGTTCGTTCCGAACTATGCAGAAGTAGCCAAACCATTTTACAAATTGCTTAAGAAAGATGTTAAATTTGAATGGGATGATCAGGGTAGGAAAGCTTTTAAGGAAATAAAGGAATCCGTGTCTAAAGCTCCTGTCCTATTAAGTCCAGATTATTCTAAGGATTTCAAGATTTTTTCTTTTACTTCACAAGATACCATTGCGGGTGTCTTGCTCCAAACAAATGACCAAGGCCATGACCAACCCATTGCTTACATGAGTAGGGCCTTGCAAGACTCAGTTAAAATATCATACAGTTGAAAAGCAAGCATATGCATTGGTTAAGTCCCTTAAGCATTTTAGAACTTTTATTGGGTATTCTAAAGTAATTGGATATGTTCCTAACTCAGCGGTCAAAGATGTATTATCTCAAACAGAAGGGTTAGGTGCAAGAGGGAGATGGATTTCTAAAATCCAAGAGTATGACTTAGAAATCAAGCCCACAAAGTTAGTCAAAGGACAAGGCCTAGCCCAAATGTTGACTGAAGGCAATGAAAAAGCTTTGGAGATGGTTTGCCAAAATGATGAGCCTGAATATTCCCCAAATCTTCAAAAGTTACAACAAGTGGAATGGTATGCGGATATTATTTTCTATCTAAAGCATGGCACATGCCCCAGTCATCTTGAGGGTCATAAGAGAAGAGCCTTAAGGCTAAAAACAACCAAATTTGTTATTACTCAAATAGGACTAGGATGGAAGAATCCAGATGGGTTGATCCTTAGATGTGATGGTAAAGATGAAGCCAAAAGTCTCATAAATGAATTTCATGCTGGATTGTGTGGTGGTCATTATGCAGCTAGAACCACTACTCATAAAATTCTTAGAGTTGGTTAGCCTTCTTGCCTTTACAGCTTCCTTTTCAATAGTGGGGTTTGGACTTCATAGGAAAATTTAAAGATAATTCAAGCAATGGTTACTCATGGATCTTAACAGCTACAGATTACTTCATTAAATGGGTGGAAGCCATTCCTACCAATGCAACAACTGAAAATGTAGTTATGGATTTTCTTGAAGATAAAATAAAAACAAGATTTGGTGTGCCAGCAAAGATAACAACAGATAATGCTAAAGCCTTTAGTTCAACAAAAATGTCATCTTTTTGTTTTGATTATGGCATTATTCTGTCTTGTTATCACCAACCTTGTAGTTGCCTAGGTGAGGTGGATCCAGGATGGATGGTAGAGGGACAAGCAGCTAAGGAGGTGGAACCAAGACTGCCTAGACTCGCAAATGGATGGTTGTCACGCCAATCGAGGCAACCTTCACTTTATGTTATCTTAGCCCAAGACAACAAAGGGGGAGACCCAGATATACTCCCAACATGAGAGATCCAACCTAGACACCAGATTAGATCAAATGGGCTTGAGGTACGTAAGGTGTAAGGTAATGGAAACCCTAGATCTATGGATGATGTCACGAGGTGAGCCAAGGCTTTGGATTAGGGTTTAGGAAGTATGAGGTTCGATCCAAGTTGGGACACAGGTGACCTATAAGGTAAAGGCTAGATCTGAAGTTGAGGTACTAGCAACAAGTGAGGATATCTGTTGCCTTGGGAAACGTGACCAATGCAGGGAGGTCAAGGACAGGATTGGGGCTATCTAGTACCGATGGATAGACTTGATGAAAGATATGACAGACTTAAAGTACTCGAGTCACCAAGGAAAAGTCAGATTACAAGGAAAGGAGTCCAAAGAGGGGGTAGCGTTAGGGTTGGAGATCAGTGCCTATTAGATCTAGGGCAATTGAGTCACTATCTACCCAGGGTTGGAGGAAACCCAACTGGGAGATACCCCGATCTATAGACCTAGAAAGGTATTTGGTCGAAAAAGTCAGTCTACGGGGAAAACTAGCAGCAAGGTGGCTAGCGCTAGGGTTTGAAAAGTCAATTTCTTAGATCTAGGGCAATTTGGAGACTTCCAACTTAGCATTGAAGGAAAAATGGAGAGAGGGTGACCCGATATACAAACCCACTAAGTTATTTCGCCGAAAAAATCAGATCTCGAAAAAAGTCAGAAAAATGGTGAGGAGTGCTAAGGTTTGGGAGGATTGTTTCTTAGATCTAGAGCAAACCAGGCACTTTTAGCTCAGCGTTGAGGATGAATTGGTGAGGGGAAGACTCGATCTACAAAACCCATCAGTGGTTTGTCCAGAGATCGAGCAGTTTGTTTTTTTTAGTATTTTTTGGTTTTTTTATTATTATGGAATTTTCAGTAAAATGAAGAAAAGCATGTGTCAATGTATTGAGATCCGGAAGAAAGGTACTAACCTGCAGATCTTACCTGGAAATCCTTGTAGATGCCTTGACAGTGATGATCCTTGCTATCTCGATCAATTTGAGAAGACCTGAGTGAGTTCTAAGCCCAACGTTTTGCTCTAAGTGACCACTGCGCCGCCTTTCCTTCATAAGCAAACGTCAACAATATCATATTTGCTATGGCATGAGAAAAAAAAAGATCTATAGAAAAATAACAAAGTGCAATCATAGATCACAATGAAGCTAATGAAAACTCCTTGTTACAGACAAAGTCAGTTTAAGCGAGTTGAGGAGCCCCTCCAAAAAATAGACAAGACAATGATCTCGAAAAAATATATAGATCTCACACAAATTTCCCGAATGCCAGGAAGCAAAAGACTTTCGAATCACCATCTAAGAACACCAGATGCAAAGGAGATCCAAAAAATATCCACAAGAAAGTTTTTCTATTAATCAGATCTAAGAGCCAAAGACCCCTTACAAATGAGAAACTCTCTCCTTTAAATAGGAACGAGAGAATCAAAATTCTAACCACTTTTCAAATGAGTGGCCAAGATTAAAAGATACAAATGTCTAATCAATAGTTGAGATGAGCTCAACATTCAATACATGGATCAATATAACAATATACTATAGAAGTGGACTAAATCACCCTAGGAGAGGGGATCCCACTCAACAAGAAATAAATGAAGCACATGGTGGGTCCACCACAGAGTGTTAACTAACTCCCTCTGGGTGTATCTATGGCACAATAAAAATAATATATTTTTTTAAACTGTGAAATTGTGCCTCCTTGAGGAAATCGTGAGCCTCCCACAAGCTCCAGAAAATAATATAAAATGCCCGAAAAGATAGATGTGGGCCCAATCAGGTGCTACAACTGCTAGAGAAGGTGCGGAGGACATCACTCTCATCATCATGGCTCATCACATGCCATTTCCTTGCCTCAGTAGCCCAAATCGAAGTCTTCATTAGCCATTTAATCATTTTTTAATTTGCCTCAAGAAACGTGAACCTGCCAAAATAGCCTCCTAGGGTTCCTGCGTTGTCAAACTGAGCCCACCAGGCTCTCTGGGAGGGGGGGTACTATGGTATAATCAAGTGGTTAGACCCCCTATGCCCCATACAACTCCTTAGGAGATCCAACAAAATCATCTCCCTACTCAGACTTGCTCTCTATGAAACAAAACTGCACCAGAAGGGTAAAATGAGCCTGATCATCTCTGTAAGTGCCCGAAACTGACAACAAGCTGTCTCACTAGACTCAGAGAGTCCAAATCCATCTAAGGTATATACTCATACCCATTCCAGGTCTCTGCCTGGTCATCTGCAATATCCAATATACAAAATAATCACCCGTAAATGACCAGTTACCAATAATATAACTCAGGCTGTCATCCATCTGCTACAAGTGTTAAAAGGCTAAGACATGCTCTACAAATCATTTAAGTAACAATCATAACAAATAGCAATCAGCTCACTAGCGGTACATCAACCAAATACATATATAGGGTTTTATTTATTATTACTCAGACCAGACTTTCAAGACTATACTCACTTCATAGTTGTAGTCAATTTTCTAGTGAAGGGTGAAGGCTAAAATTTACAAGGTTAGGACAAGGGATGACCACCAACTCAACACTGTGACACTTTGGATATGGAAAGGGAATACTCACTATAACCATATGCTGGACAAACAAACAAAGGGGATGGCATTGCCTCAAAAATGGGTGAACTACTTCAGAGGTTCTTACTCACCTTGATAAATGCCCACAATCCAACTCGATACAAGCAAGGCCAACAATCTTTAGATAGAACTTTTAGGAACCATTGCTTTTTTGGGCCTTTGATTTTCCATAGCCTTTGTCTACGTATTTTTTATACAGACTTTTATTATTTCAGGCTTTGCATTCATGTATGTTGAAAAACACTACTTTTCATGAATGTTCAAGATATTTCATTTTTAAAGCCAATTTCATTAGGCTAGCCTTTCATTCACGTATGTTGAAAAACACTACTCTTCATGAATGGGCTTTCTTCATAAGATATTCATTTCATTTCCAAATACATTGTATTGATGGTGGCACTACTTGTTTCAGGTAAGCAAACACAACCTAGGCAACTGAAAGTCGAGACACAAATAAACAGGGAGGCTTGTCCAACAAAGGCTCTAGCGGGGAAAGGTCCTTCATGCCACAAGTCAAGTAGTAAGTCGGGCTAAAACAAAACTGGGAAGGTAATGGATGAGTGGAGACAATGAATAATGAAACCAACATTAGCAAGCCAAAGTATGGTGGGAATGACTACCTCTATTCTCCCCAGGGAGGGTAAAACCAATGAGTATAGATCAAGAACTTCCAGACCTGAGTAGGGACATCAATACATAATATAAATACATCCAAGTCCACATATTTATGACCGCCAGATCATGATACTAAGTGCTAACACATATCACAAAAATAAGTATAAGAGCAGTGATAACCACAACACAAATATAATATACACCGAGTCATAAGCATGAAAATAGTCCATTTGAAACAACATCTGTCTAATAAGAAAACACGGATGCAAAACTGGGCACTGCTATTTGCTCTGCACATGACTAAATGGCTACATCGGTCCTCAAATCTAAGGTTCCTGAGACTCAGTCCTAGCATGGGAGAGTACTATAGTCCACTGATGACATAATGATCCATCAAAACTGCTCTTCTCAACATCTCATACCCAGGAGATCTAGCTGAAAAATATATTGAACCTGAAAAATAGAATATGGTATCTTGGATACTATATATGTGATAACATCTAGCTCCAGCTGGGACAAGTGCTCTGCTAAAGAGAGTGCTTGAGAACCTCAGAATCTCTAGTCTTCGTACTCTGCTTTTCGCATCCTTGATCAATTCTTCCAGCTTTGCAACCGATACCAAAATGTCATCTGACTACCTGCAAAATTTCCAGAGCTATACCAAACTCATAGATCGGTCGTCAGAACAATATTCGGATAAAATAAAGCATTGAAAAGAAGCATGCATATACTGGAAAAGCAGAAAGTAAATCTAATCTATAACCATAAATTTTTTAAGGAAAGTCTGAATTTTTATTTGTGCAGGAAAAGAAACAGAAATCAAAACTATACTAAGAGTTTCAAAGGCGAGCTTCAGGCAAAGATGAAAGATTCTACACTACTGTCGGGAAGGCTTATTTAGGTCCTACTTACTCTACCCTAACCAGTTTGGACAAATGTTAGGTAAAATCATAAATCCAATTCAACCGCTTGCCAAACAAATCTATAATGATACAACAAATCGTAGATGGCTTGTAAGTAATTTGAATGAAAATTGAAGCCATTATAACTTCTTGTTTGAAAATCGAAGAAATATATGGATAAAGAGTAATGAAACCATGTTAGGGATGAGATTGATTTTCTAAAAACTCATCTATCAAGATGCTGATAGGATCATAAAAGGTATGCAAGTTCGTTCTTGATGGAAGAAGACAATATGATTCATGGCTCGGCCACTCCAAACAGTTCTTTGTTTTCTCCTCTACCTTGCTAGGACATTCAATTCTATTCACTTCAGAAGAAATGGGAGAATCAAATGGGGACAAGTTGTAATGCAATGAAACTTTGAATGAGATCAAGCCCATTTGTTGTTTAAAAGTGGAGAAAAGATGAAATTGATCTTTATACACCTTCTCCAACCATCCATAATACAGATTTACAAATGGAAAAAAATTTATTCATTACGGATGACTGAGAAGAGAGATTGAAGTGTCTTTTCCCGAATTACGTGAAAATGCTTAAACTCCTGATTAAAGATTTGGAAAGTATCAACTTGATTAAAAAACAAACCCATACAAGAAAACTCGAAAAGTTGGGACGGAAGGGTGGATTGAAAATTTTCTCCCATACTTGGAATAATTGATCTCAGAATTTGACAAGAGGAAAGAGCTTTTAAATTAATTCCAAGAGTGATTTCAAGATTTGAAACAAGGTCAGTATCCACACATTGAACCAACATATTCTGATTAAGGATTAGATGAAGAATTCTATCGATACTATCAGGACAAGGACCCTTAGTGCAATGTTCTCGATCAAGTTCACTTACAATCGTATCATCATGTGATTGTTCTTCTTTAAGCTCTAGATAAGGAAAAACGTTAATAAGTTCGGTTTCAGTTTCCCTATCCCTCTTACAAGCATGCTCTTCAATCACACTATGACCACAAGATTGCTCTTCAACAGAAGTTCGATTGATTTCATCAAAGTCCGAATCCATATTCAGATGGCTTGGATACTAACTCAAATTATCGTCAATTAGGCAATGACTATGGAGTTTATCTTCTAAAGGCTCTTTAATGGACTCACAAATGGAAGGCTCAACTATGGATGCTTCTTGATGGTTGTTATCACATATATAGTAGCCAGGCTACCATATTCTATTTTTCAAATACAATACATTTTTCAGCCAGATCTCTTACATATGAGATGCTGAGATGAGCAGTTTTGATGGATCATTATTTCATTAGTGGACTATTATGCCCTCCCATGTCAGGACTAAGTCTCAAGACACTCAAATTGGAGGAATGATGTAGCCATTTAGTCATTTGCAGAGTAGTCAGTGATGCCAAGATTGGTTCTAGTGTTTTCTCATTGGACATATGATGGTTTAGATGGATTATTTGCATGATTATGACTCGGCATTTATTTTATTGTGTTATGGTTATAATTGCTCTTATACTCATCTTTGTGACATATACTAGCATTTAGTGTCATGATCTGATGGTCATAAATATATGGACTTGGATGTATTTGTATTATGTATTACGTCCCTACTTAGACTTGGAAGTTCCTGATCTACACTCATTGGTGTTACCCTCCTTACGGAGAATAGAGGTAGTCATTCCCACCATTTCTTTGGCTTGCTAGTGTTGACTTCATCTTTTACTGTCTCCACCCATCCATTACCTTCCAGTTTTCTTTGAACCTGATTTACTACTTGACTTGTGGCATGGAGGACCTTTCCTCGCTAGAACCTTTGTTAGACAAACCTCCCTGTTTATATTGTGTCTTGACTCTGAGTTGGTGACAGAACTTGCCTTCAGTGAGTTGGATTGTATGCCTAAATCATTTTGGTCGGTTGTCCCGATGTTTGGCACAGTGCAGAACTCCTCCTAGTCACTTGAGATGATGTTGGCTAAAATTGAAAGCTCATGTACTACTTGTATTGGAAATATTTATGCGCCCATGGAAAATGTAAATTCTAAAATGTGTTTTTTAACATATGTGAGCAAAGGGCAAGAGCAATAAAATGCTAAAATACTCCGTGAAGGGTATAAGAAAAGGTCCCAACAACAATGGTTAAATATATACTATATCCAAATATTGCTGACCTTATAAATTTGAATATGTCCTAGATGAAAGCTGCAGTTAGTTGTGCTTTTAAGCACTGGTGAAGTCTCCAAAAGGTCATGGAAATAAAATTGATGGTCCTAATGAACCTGGATCAAACTTGATGTAGAGATGATGCCTAAGTTGATTAAGCACTCTTTGAACAACTCAACCATTTGTGAGGCACTGCCATTCCCTGTGTTGTTGTTTGTCCGGCATGTGGTTATAATGAGTATTCCCTTTCCATATCCAAAGTGTCATGATGTTAAGTTGGTAGTCATCCTTTACCCTAGTCTTGTCAATCTCAGTCTTCACCCTTCACTAGCAAATTGACTACAACTATGAAGTGAGTATAGTCCTGAAAGTCTGGTCTGAGTAATAATAAATAAAACTCTATATATGTATTTGGTTGATGTACCGCCAGTAAGGTGACTGCTACTTGTTATGAATGTTACTTAAATGATTTGTAGAGCATGTCTTAGCCTTGTAACACTTGTAGCAGATGGATGATAGCCTAAGTTATATTATTAGTATCTGGTCATTTACAGGTAATTATATTGTCTATTGGATATTGTTGATGATTAGGCAGAGACCTGGAAGGGGTATGAGTATGCACCCTAGATGGATTTGGACTCTCTGAGTCTAGTGAGATAGCTTATTTTCAGTTTCGGGCACTTGCAGCGCTGATCAGGCTCATTTTACCCTTTTGATGCAGTTTTGCTTCATTGGATGATGCGTCTGAGCAGGGATATGTTTTTATTGGATCTCCTAGGGCGTTGTATGGGGCATAGTGGGTGCATCCACTTGATTGTACCATAGTACCCCCATCCCAGAGAGCCTGGTGGGCTTAGTTTGACAACGCAGGCACCCTAGGAGGCTTTTTGGCAGGTTCACGTTTCTCGAGGTAGATTAAAAAATGATTAAATGGCTATTAAAGAAATTGATTTGGGCTATTGAGGAAAGGAAATGACATGGGATGAGTTATGATGATGAATGTGATGTCCTCCACCTTCTCCAGCTGTTGCAGCACCTGATTGGGCCCACACCTATTTTTTGAGGCATTTTTATATTATTTTCTGGAGCTTTTGGGAGGCTCACGATTTCCTCAAGGAGGCACAAAGTCAAAAAATTAAAATATTATATTATTTTATTGTGCCATGGGGCACCCAGAGGGAGTTAGTTAACACTCCATGAACCCACCATGTGCTTCATTTATTTCTTGTTGAGTGGAGTACCCTCTTTATGGGTGATAGAGTCTACTTTTGTACTTTATGGTTATATTGATCCATGTATTGTATGTTGAGCTCATCTCAACCATTGATTAGAAATCTTGTATCTTTTAATCTTAGCCACTCGTTTTGAAAGTGGTTAGGATTTTGGTTCTCTCATTTCTATTTAAAGGAGAGAGCTTCTCATTTGTAAGGGGTCTTTGGCTCTTGGATCTGATTAATAGAAAAACTTTCTTGTGGATATTTTATGGATCTCCTTTGCATCTGGTGTGTTCTTAAATGGTGATTGGAAAGTCTTTTTCTTCCTAGCATTCGGGAAATTGTTGCAATATCTATATATTTTTTAGAATCTTTGTCTTGTCTACAGGAAGGCGACTTCAACTTGGGTGTTTTTGCAGGGGGGCCTCAACTCGCTTGGATTGTCTTCGTTTTTTATCAGGGAGTTTTCATTAGTGTCATTGCGATCTATGATTTTCTCTTGCTATTTTTCTGTAGCATTTAGTTTTTTTCTCATGTGGCAACAAATCTGATATGGTTGACGTTTGTTGTGCAGGAAAGAGGGCGCATTGACTTTTTGGGGCAAAACGTTGGACATAGAAATTGCTCAAAGCTTCTCAAATTGATTAGGTTAGCAGTGATCATCATCATCAAGGCATCCACAAGGTTTTCTAGTTAAGATCTACAGGTTAGTTCTTTTCTTTCGGATCTCCACCCATTAACACATGTTTTTCTTCATTTTTCTGAAAAATCCATAAATAATAAAAAAACCAAAAATACTAAAAAATAAACCGCTCGATCTCTGGACAAACCACTGCTGGGTTTTGTAGATCGGGTTTCCCTCTCATCAATTCACCCCTAACGCTGAGTTAGTTTGGCTTGGTTTTCCCTAGATCTGAGAAACTGCCTTCTCAAACCCTAGCCCCCCTCACTGAATTTTTGACTTTTTTTGAGATCTGATTTTTCTGGAAAAATAACAACTTGAGTTTGTAGATCGGGTCCTCCTCACTCCAAATCACCTCCAACGCTGAGTTGAAGGCTGACAGGTGGCCCTAGATCTGAGAAACTGTCTTTCGAGATCCTAACATTTCTCATCATTTTTTTTACTTTTTCCCAAATCTGATTTTTTCGGCATTTTTTCGACTTGGGTTTGTAGATCAGGTCATCCCCATCCCATTTCCCCTCTAACGTTGAGCTGATGGTCTCTGAATTTTCCTAGATTTGAGGATCTGCCTCTCCAAACCCTAATGCTAGCCACCTTTCAGCTGGTTTCCCTTGTAGACTGAATTATCCGACCAAATAACCTTCTGGATCCATAGATCATGGCATTTCCCAGGTGGGTCCACTCCAACATTGGGCAGATATTGACTCCATTACTCTAGGTCCAACAGGCACTGATCTCCAACCTTATCGCTAGCCCCTCTTTGGCCCCTTTTCCTTGCAAATCTGATTTTCCCCTGATGACTCGAGATCTTTGATATTGTCACATCTATTGTTGAGTCTATCCATCAGTACTAGATAGCCCCAACACTGCCCTTGCCCTCCCTGCATTGATCACGTTTCCCAAGGCAGCAGATATCTTCATCAGTTGCTAGTACCTCAACCCTAGATCTAATATTTACCTCATAGGTCACCTGTGTTCCACTTTGGATCAACCCTCATTTGTTTAAAACCCTTATCCAAAGCCTTGACACGCTTAGTGACACCTTCCATAGATTCAAGGTCTCCAATTACCTTACACCTTACGTACCTCAAGTCTTATTGATCGGATTTGGTGTCTAGGTCTGATCTCTCCTATCGGGAGCAGATCCGAGTCTCCCCTTTGTTGTCTTGGGCATTAGATAACATAAAGTAAAGGTTGCCGTGATTGGCGTGACAACCATCCATTTGGGATTCTAGGCAGTCTTGGTTCCACCTCCTTAGTTGCTTGTCCCTCTACCATCCATCCTGGATCCACCTTACATAGGCAACTACAAGGTTGGTGATAACAATGGTGATTATTAGGCTCTCTTCCACAGATTAAATCCAAAATTTGCTCTGTGACTGCTTTAGGTAATAATAACAGAGTATCTTGTATGATTTGATTGATATCCCTTTTAATTTCAGCATGAGGTTTTGAAACATTATCTTCAAAGTACTCTGTAACATTCTTATGGTTTGCAGGAACGCTCATAATTTGGAACATTTCAAGAGAGGAATGTTCCAATTGAAAAAGCAAATTGCCAATACACTGATTATAATCATTGCTAGATTCACGCTCTAAAGAGCTATCAGTGTTCCTACCCCACTTATCTATTAATAGATCTGTGAACATGTCATACCCAGTGATGGATTCTGGTGCTAAATGATCAAACTATAATTGAACATCCCCTCACAAGGATTCTCCTAAGGCTCGCATATAAACATCCTCATTGTCCACACCTCTAATTTCCATGTAATCCCAGAGAATATCCAAATGACTTTCAATAGATATATCCTTATTTCCATTAAACCGGGGCAGCCTACTAGTGTAATCGTTTGGCATAGGTTGAGGTGCCCCCTGTATTTTAGAAAAGTCAAAAGGAGACTATCTGTCTTGTTTTTTAACAGCTCTGGTTACTTGGCTATAAGGATTTGACTCAGACTGACTTCTAGGTTCATGTCGACTTATAGGTCCACTCAGGATTGTTGGGAAATCTTTGTTGCATGGGTGAGGAAGTTGGTGGGTATAATAAAGATTGTGATAACTAGATTCATACCCATATTCATGCTCGAGATCATCCTCATACCCGTAGTCTAAGCTCCATCTATCCCTTTCGTTTATTTCAGTCATGTTGTTGGTTAATTCCTTCATGTGCCTCAAAAATACATTTGAATTCATTATGATTTATGGGATGGGTTTGCTTCTCAGTGGAGTTGCTAGGTGAACGAATTGCCGTGTTCACCAACGGATAATGTCGTAGAAGAGGTGAGGTATGTCGAACCAAGGTAGGCCTCTACCTCCTCGACAACGGTGCCAAAATGTTATCACCAACCTTGTAGTTTCCTAGGTGAGGTGGATCCAGGATGGATGGTAGAGGGACAAGCAACTAAGGAGGTGGAACCAAGACTACCTAGACTCCCAAATGGATGGGTGTCACGCCAATCAAGGCATCCTTCACTTTATGTTATCTTAGCCTAAGACAACAAAGGGGGAGACCCAGATATACTCTCGACAGGAGAGATCCAACCTAGACACCAGATCAGATCAAATGGACTTGAGGTACGTAAGGTGTAAGGTAATGGAAACCCTAGATCTATGGATGATGTCACGAGGTGAGCCAAGGCTTTGGATTAGGGTTTAGGAAGTATGAGGTTCGATCCAAGTTGGGACACAGGTGACCTATAAGGTAAAGGCTAGATCTAGGGTTGAGGTACTAGCAACAAGTGAGGATATTCGCTGCCTTGGGAAATGTGACCAGTGTAGGGAGGTCAAGGACGTGATTGGGGCTATCTAGTACCGATGGATAGACTCGATGAAAGATATGATAGAGTCAAAGTACCCGAGTCACCAAGGAAAAGTCAAATTACAAGGAAAGGAGGCCATAGAGGGGGTAGCGCTAGGGTTGGAGATCATTGCCTGTTAGATCTAGGGCAATGGAGTCACTATCTACCCAGCATTGGAGGAAACCCACCTGGGACAAGTATTACTATGGTTTTGGTCACTTTTTCCCAGGTCAGTCATGGAAATCAGGAAATTGGGCATTTAATTAGAGAGCCAAATTTTGGAAAAGTTTTTGAGTTGCCGACTCTATGGGGGTGCTCCCTTCTCTCTTTGATTGGTTGGGTGAGCTAAAGTCAATGGAAGGGGCCCCACTATGGTGGTTTCCTCCCCATTTGACATAGCAATAAGGTTAGAAGCATTAAATTGGGGGTTTCTCTCTTGACATTTGAGATCCCAAACCATGGTTTTGCCCTCCTTGAGGAAATTCGCCCCCTCTCTTGGGCCCCCTTTCTCCCTTGTGACACTTGTCTAGCATGCAAAGAGTCTCTCTCTTTCATTTTTCCTATTTAAGGAGGCTTCCCCTCCTCATTTGGGTTACACACTCACCCACTCTCTTGCTCATGCTCTCATTCTTTCTCTTGCTCTCATTCCATAGCTCTTGCTTTGGCCATTGTAATTTTCAGCCATTTGGCTTTGTTAATAAAAAATCTTTGGAGGAATCTTGTGTCCATTGTTCCCATCGATAATTTGCTTCCATGCTTGAGGAGCTACAAAAGTTTTGTTGGCCAAGGAAGATCACTTATTTGCTTAGGTAGATTTATGGTATTTGCATTCCATGAATTTTGTCAGTTTTCATTCTTGTAGCAAAAGAAGTTCATATAGTTTCTAGTTTGAAATTTATGGTTTCTTTGCTCATTATTTGATTCTCACCTTCTAGTAGTTGTGTAGTGAAAATCTTATAAGTTGCAAGTTATTTCGATTGAAAAGCGGAATTCCTCGGTTGGATGCCCCATTGCTTCACTTCTTGAAGAACAAAGGACCAATTTTCTCTTTCTTTACATACAAATTTCTGCATTTAAATTTTAGTTTGTTGAGTGTTTCAAATCTGATTTTAACTTTTATATACTCAAGTTTTTTCAAAATTATTCATTTGGCAACTTTGTGTAAATTTTGTATATATATTGCACTAACATACTAACTTCCCCAAAGTGATTTTGGGCACATTTTATCATTTGTTGTTTGCTGGTTTTTAGCATATTGGTGACAAACAAGGCAAAACTCTGTCAAATTTCAGCCATAGAAGAGTTATAAGGCCACCCCAAAGGAAGAGCTTCAAGACCACCTCAAGAAAAGAAAAGAAAAAAACGGTTTTTCTTACTCCTTTTGCCTCTTCCTTTACGCTGAAATTTCAACCTTTGTAACAAGTCCAAGAGGGTCTCTTGGACTTGATTTCTTGCTTTGCATTTTCAATTAAATCAAGTCTCATTTATTTGCCATCCATTGCTAGCAATAAAAGTTGGGTTTACCCACCTTTGCACAAGAAATCGTTGATTGGCGTGGGTTTAGATTAGTTAGAGTTTCATTTTGATTTTATTTTTTTCTTTATTTTTGCCCATGCCTTGCAAGTGATTTGGCTATGCCATCCTTGCAAAATTGTGTCAGCTAGTGTTTTTTTGTTTGTTTGTTATTTTCATTTGCTCACACCTTGCAAGTGATTCGGCTTTGCCATCCTTGTGAAATCGTGTTGGCTTATATCTTTCTTTCGTTCATTTTTGTTTGCCCACACCTTGCAAGTGATTCGGCTATGCCATCCTTGCATTGCTAATAATTGTTAATAATTGTTTAATTTTTCATTTCGTTTAAAATAAACCTTGCCCCAAACTTTGCCCTGTATTCACTCCCCTTGTCAGTTGATCCGACCCTGGGTGACAAGAAAGGGAGAAGATTTGTATTGGCTAGTTTAATAGGCACCCAGATAAGTATCTTCATTAGAAAGGAGAAATAGAGGCTTGACCTGTGGAGCTAGTGGGGTAGAGGCCATAGGGGGCTTCATGGCACTTTGTGTCTTCCATTTAAGCACCCAGCAAGTTTCAAGTTTGACCAGTGGAGCTAGGTGGGAACCTTGTGTTCCCATGTTGAGCACTCGTCATTCTCTCTCTAATCGAAAGAGATAGTCTCTTGGGGTAGACATCTAGAATAGTTCATTTCTTTGCAACAAACACTTTAATTCCCTAATTCAAAGAGAGATCTAAAATATACTAAAACTTACAGGACCACTTGCATAACATTGTTACAATCATTTTTCATTTCTCTACTTTACAATCACTTGATTTTAACTTACTCATTTATTGGAAGTCATCATGTTCTTGTATATTTGTTAAAGTAAATGAGTTGGTGCTTTAGGAAAATTATTTGAAGTTGATTATTGCGACTCCATAGCCCGAGTAGAGATGGCACTGGTCATTTTGATTATTTGATTTTTTCTCTCTCGCATACATGATTGGTTGATTGTTAAAGGATTTGCTTGTCATTTGAAATTGTTGCATTTTTGCATGATTGATTGCCATAGAGTTTAAATTAGTTTATTCATCTTTTAATTCCTAAAACACAACCTTTGAAACATAGTAATAGGACCTTTTTAGGAGTTGGGTCTAAACGAAGGAGTTAGGAATTGAGGTGACATTGGGTTCTAAACTCATAGTTGCCCTCGAGAACACACCTTGTGGTTGGAAAACTTTCCCACGGTAAAGTGTGTTTTAGGCGGCACCAGAGCCCATATACTTGAACCAATATGAAAGAAAAGGGCTATTCTAATCATAAGTGATTGTTGTGCAAAGACATGGAATGCTCAAGCTTATGATGAGCACATTATCATAGTTTCTATTGTTGTGTTGATTGTTAATTACATGATGGCATTTTATGTTAATTGTACAATTAGTATTTTATGTTAGTCATTAGTCGTGACATATAAATTTTTATTTTAGTGGCCATACATGTATTAGCGATTTACTTATTGAAATGATAGTATGGTCTGAAGGGATGGTGATCAAGGGTCTTTGAATCTATTTTGCCACTAGGCATGTCAATGGCCATAGTAGTGTTTACTGTTTACTATCTTGTGTTATTCTGGTTTCTCTTGGGTGTGTGTGGTGCACGACATATTATGGGGAACCTAGCAGATTTTTCTAGGCAAAATGAAGGGGTACAACTAACCATAACTGGAAATCTATGGAAGTTATGTTAGGAAGTAGTCAATGTAGAGGTCATGGTCGTAGCAATCCAAATTTGCCACATGATCGGTTTACGTTACAAACATTGACACCTCCTTATACTAATCCTAGTTCCATTGTTGGAGTCGAGCCCATCTCTTTAGCATTGGGATGAGACTCTTTAGTTTCAAACATTCAAGGTAACTGATGTATAGCCTTAGGTGAAGGAGGAGTGAAGTGCTTTTGTGGTGGAAATAGGGGGTGTTGAACATGGTAAGGCTTTAGATATGGGTTTGAATTTATCTAAGGAGAAGATTGGGGCTTTGAATAGGGTTAGAAGCAAGGTATAGGTGATAAGGATAGGGAGAACTGAAATTAGTCTTGGGGGAAGACATCTATTTGGGTTGAATCTTGGATTTTTAAGAAATTGCAATAGTAGGTAATTTCTTTTAAAGATATATCCAGTGTTCCATGGGGACGCGCCTCCCAGGGTCGAGGGCTCACCCCCTGCGTTTCCCACGCCCCGGGGGCTGGGGGGCTCCATGTGAAACGTTTCCCGGCGCCCCCTTTTCGACGAAACGCGATGAAACGCAGCCTAATGATGGGAGGGCTTCTACACGTCCCCCCCGAACATGGGGGGCTCCCACACGCCCCCCCCGAACATGGGGGGCTCCCACACGCCCCCCCCGAAATTTGATTTTTTTTAATGGGGGGCTTCAGTGTTTTATCATTATGGAGTCTGGACTGTGTGAAACAGTAAAATTTAAATCTACAAATGTTCATTGTTAAGTAAGAAACAACAGAATCAAATAATTAAAAATTTAAATCAACTATAGATAGAGGAAAAACCCTGAGATCCCAAATAAATGGGGCACAACCTGCCATTAATATTTAAACTTATAAGTTATATTATGTATCTTTGTGTGTTTGCATGTGAACAATGAGGGGACTGATCTGAAGGCATGCAAGTAATCTGAGAATATAGACCAATTTTAAATTTTTAGAGTATAAATATTAAAAACGTTAAAACTGTTGGACAGCCGGCAAGATGGTTTGACTTTGGCCTGCTAGATTGCCAGTGCTTATCACAAAATCTGCAATGTTACTATTTAGTATTTAGTTTGTAAATTTGTTTTTATAATTTTATAATTTATTTAGCTCTGTTACTGTTTACTGTTTAGTTTTACTGTACAGTAAAACTTTTACTATTTAGTTTTTTTTATTAGTTTAGACTTTAGCATTTAAATTTTATATTAGCTCTGTGAAACTCCCATAGATGGTGACTTCATGCAGCAGATGCATCAGGAGGACCAGTCCATGGAGCTATCTCCTTGATGCACTTTGAGTCTTTTCATGATTTATTTTTGATACTTTTAGTTTTAAACTTTTATTTACTGTCATTGATGAACTCAGACTGAGTCTTTAGACTTTGACTCATCACTCATTGACTCTTGAGTCTTTAGTACTTTACTCTTTAGTACTATTTTGAGTATTTTTTGCCAAATATGAAATAAATTATACTGCAATGTTTACTAGTCTAGTGTTCAGTGTTTAGTGTTTACAATTTATCATTTATGATTTATGACATATGTGACATGTCTATGATTTAGATTTATGATTATTGATTTGTCATTTATCATTTTATGTTTATGTTTATGATTCGAAGTTGTTATGGAAGATGTGCATGTATTTAAAATTTAAAATCGCCATTGTGAACTGAATATCATGTTTACATTGCACAATGATGAATTTCAATTTAACATGCATTTATTTTTATTAATTAATAATTTTAGAGATGCCCCCCGCTATGTTAAAATTTAAAGACCCCGACGCCCCCTCGCTCCCTAAAATATCCCAAAATTTGGGGGTGCCTCTACACGTCCCCATTGTGCGTTTCCCTGCTCCCATGCCCCCCCATCCCGGATACTTGGTGGAACACTGGATATATCTCAAAAATCTCAGCAATTCAATGGATTTGAGTATCTAGAAGACGATTCTAGGGTATGATTAATCTTTCAACTCACTAGCAAACGGGGGGATACTACGTGTTCAAATCTGGGAAAGATGGTGAAGTTATTTGGAAAAAACCTTGGTTTTTTAGTAAATGATACTGGTCATTAAAGAAGTGGTCTTCATGCTTTGACCCACAATGAGAAAAGAATAATGTCCAAGCTATTTGGTTGAAGCTTCTATTGCTGCCTAAAACACACTTGGCCGTGGAAAAGTCTTCCAACCACTAGGTGTGTTTCCGAGGGCAACTATGAGCTTAGAACCCAATGTCACCTCGATTCCTAACTCTTTCGTTTAGACCCAACTACTAAAAAGGTCCAGGAGGGTAGTCCCTAGAGAAAATCAATGACATTAACATGAATATTTCATTCGCACATTCTGTCAAACACTTAACTGACTAGGGTTTACGATTAAAAATTTATCCTTTAAATTTGAAATACAAACCACCATATTCAAGGTCTTCTCAATACTAAAAGCAAACATACACACATGAAAACACAGATGTTTTGGTCAAAGACCAGGAAAAACCCTAACTCCTGGGGAAAACCCTAGAAAGAGAAATATTTTATTGAAGAAGAATACTCAGAAATATTTCCAACAACACATGAATTTATTCCTTCAACCCTTACTGACAAAAATGCCCAAACTGGAACAACAAAAATACCTCGTTTTTCATGCCAATTTACAGTTGTACGGCTTGTTGTACAACCTTCACACGTGTGTTGTACATAATTGTACTTTCTGTTGTGCCCTGCCTTGAAAATTGTGCCACATGTGCCTGCAATTAATGCAACTATACAGCTCGTCAGTCTGTTGCACCTTGCCTTGATTTTTGTGCTCACACATGCCTGTTGTACGGCTCGTCATTCTCTATTTCTTCATTGATGGTGTCCTTAACTTGCCCTCATTCTCTTGTTTTATACTTTAAAAATTGTTACTATTTAACCACCTAATCTATGGTTGAGATACATTTACAAAATCTAGGGCCATCATTTAATGCACCCACATTTAATAATTAACTCACTTTAATTATTAAATAAACTTTAAGTGATATCCATTCTGCAAAGTACAAAACATCATTTTTATTATACATAAATACACAAGGGACAACTTCTGAGTCCTCTTTATCACACCACACGAAAAATATAAAGAGGACCTTCAGAGTTAACTTTCCAACACTCCCTCTTAACAAGGAAAATCCACAACATCATCTCCATCTCTGACTCTTGCAACAGCTCCCTCTTGCTCTAGAATCAATCTCGGATACAGATGCTCTACTCCGTATTGGAACTCTAAAGCCTGAGACTCTACCTAAGCCTCATCTACCTGCTCATATGCACGATCACTGGACTGGCTGAGTCTCCTGCCAATAATCAGGAGAGAGTCACTCTCCTCATCAGAACCATATCTATCAAATGCAACATCAGCCTCATTCTCTGACTTTGACGGCCACCCTCCTGCTCCTGATCCTGGTCATACTATATGCCCTCTCAAAACATAAAGTCTGTCCCTGTGATCTCTAATAAAATAGTGGTCCCAACTGGGTCATCTCTCCAACACAGGAAGACATGGCCAAACCTCACCGTCATTCCATAACCTTCATCTTTAAAGGATGATATTGAGAGTTTGCTGATGCTCATCCCAGATACAAAGAGGACTACGTGTATTTCCAGGAACTCACTAGGTCTAGTTGGAACCTGATTGTTCCAACCCCTCGTATCACTATCTGAGGAATATCAATATCTGTCTGGATGAAATGTCTTGGCCCCACCGTTGTGATAATTTGAAGCAAATCATAGACCCCAGTCATGTGTCTGGTTGCACCCTTGTCTACAACCTCAACATTCTCAAAAAATGAACTCCTACAGTAGAATCAATTGAGACAAGAGAAAATTCTTGCTCAAACTTCGTTGCATAGTCTTCTGCTGCTGCAGTTGCTGCCACATCTCTTAGTCTTCTCTTTCACATTCTTCTTTTCAGGACACTTCGAGGCATAATGTCCCATATGCCCACAATGGTAACATCTGCTCTGACTGATGTCTTTCTTCTTCTTGTTAACCTTTGTTGCAAGCACTACATTATGCTCCATCTCTTCATTGACTTGACTACCTAGAGATCCCTCTCGAATTTATTCTTGAGTAAAATTATCCCAAAGTCTGGACCAGTCCAGAAGCTTCTCCCTATCGACAATGAACTTAACAAATACTTCCCATTTCTTGGTGAAACCCTTCAGGGCTATCCTCACTAGTTTTGAACCTGAGGCAGTATCTCCTACTGCTGCTAACTCATCTTTGACTTGCGTCACTCGAATTAAATAAGAGGTCACACTTTCGTCTTGTTCATCATGACACTGTGCAACTTGTCCTTTAGTGCCATCTTGTGGTTCTCGTTCTTAGCTTCGAACGACTGTTTCAGGGCATCCCACATATCATTAGCAGTCTTCTTCTTTGCCAAATGTGGAATAAGATGATCCTTTACCCCATCTAAGATCACTCTTTGGGCTCTGGCTTCTAGGGCTTCATGTTCTTCTAGATCTTCCTTGTCTGTAGGCCTAGTCGTCTTGGTGTTAGCACAATTCCATATTTTCCATTCTTTAAGCACAACAATCATTCTAACTTTCCAAGGAAGATAGTTGGATATACCATCAAACCTATCTTTATTCTCATGATGGTCCATTTGCTGAAAGTATTGGAAAATGTTGGTTCATTCTCATGCAAGCATATTTCGTACATATTAGTCCATTTGCTTAAAGTATTTTACATGTGTTGAATGTGGTTACTTGACTATCATGGTGAATGAACGATTTTGTGTAATTTGTATATTTTGGCAAATTTTATTGTATATTTTATTAAGTAGGCACTGGTTTAGTGATAGTTGATTATATTTCTCTTGCAATTGTATTTGGTTCATGTACAAAGAAGGATTTGCTTGTCATTATATTATTGTACACTTGCATTATTGCTTGCCATTTAACTAGTGAAACATTAATAATTTACAGCGCTGGGTAATTAAAACCCATCAAAGAAACTTAGTAAGTAGGGACTACCCCCCTTGACCTTTTGGGAGTTGGGGTCTAAATGGAGGAGTTAGGAATTGAAGTGACATTGGGTTCTAAACTCGTAGTTTCCCTCAAGAACACACCAAATGGTTGGAAGACTTATCTGTGGTGATGTGTGTTTTAGGCAACAACAGACTTAAACAGACTTTATTAGGCTTGGCAAGCAAGAAGGAGCTACGGTCAACCATGAAATGCAATAAACTGCAGCAATCATCCAGTATGGCAAAACACGATGTAAAACCAATAAGGTAGAAAAGCAGGGAGATAAATTCCGGACCAACCTGTGCTCCAATTGATCTCAGAGATGGGAGGGGCACCAGGATGTGACTTAAGATAACAATCCAGTTGTGCCCTTGACTTAATCTCTTCCCCTGTTGGGGCATAGTAAACAACGTCATACCTCTTTGGGGTCCCCTTCTTCGGAATAAGCTGAAAATACATTTACATCACAGAATGAAACCCCCTTGAAAAACAAAGAGAAACAAAATATAACTCCCATGCCAACAGTAAAAAAATTAATGGATATTATCACTTTGGAGGCAACATAAATATCAGAAGTAGTAAACTTGGATAGCCTAACCAACCATACAATTGCCTAAACTACCCTTGAAACTAAGAGTCTAAGGGGCAGTTATCTAAAGACTAGAAAAGTACTAATCTGACATATTGTTAACCTAATAAACAGGACACGCTACTTTTAGGTTATGTGTCTTGTGTCCATGTGTCAGACACAGACACGTTGACAGAGCGTGTCCAACACATCTCTGCAGCGTGTCTCATGTTTGGACACGCGTGTCCGGGGACTGTCAATGCGTGTCCCAAAAACAGGACACACAAAATGCCAAAAAGAAGCGCAGGCCCTCTTTAAAAGCGATTTTTCACTTTCATTTTGTCATTTGCAATTAGAGAGAGAGCTCAAAGAGTGGTTTTTTTTGCAGGTGAAGAAGATTTGAAGGCTTTGGAAGGGTTTTGAAGTCCATTGAAGGTAGATTTGGTTGGGTGGATTGCAAGCTCAACCATCAAACAAGAAGAACAATGTCTCATTCAGCTAGGGCATGAGCTAAAGGGAAAATGAAAGGGAGAAATGCCCCATCTATTGTCTCCCCTCCTATTCCTCCAAACACAAGCTCCTTTGGTCCTCTTGCTAGTGCTCCATCTGCTGCTAGTGGAGCTCATGCTTTATTGAACCTTGTTTTAGCAAGACAACAAGCCCAAGAAAAAAAATACCCTTTGTGGAGGTATGTGACTAGGAAGGAAGGGCTTGGTGAAAAGCTAGGTGTGGGAGGCAATGTGTCTTGGACTTGCAATTTTTGCAAGAATGAGTTTAAAAGCACATACTACCAAGTTAAAGGCCATTTGTTGGGCCTTCCTTCTTGTGGGATTTCTTCATGTAAAGGTGTGAGTGTTACCCAAAGGAGAGAAATGGGAAGGGAGGATCAAGAAGGATTAGTTAATGTAGCAACAATAAGCAAGAAAAAGGATGAGGATCCTCATCCATTCTTAAGGAAACCCTCTACCATTCGGCGTCCATTTCCACCTAGCAAAGGTGATACACATCCAGCAAGAAAGAAGCCATCTTCAAGTGGTCCAATGGACAAGATTTTCCAATAGGAGGCGCGAGAAGAGGTGGACCTCACCATTGCATTTTTTTTCTACCTCAACTTCATCTTATTCAATGTTGCACGATCACCATTGTTTTTTGAGATGTGTCGAAGTATCAGTGAACGAACTCCATCTGGTTATGTGCCTCCTTGTTCGGAGAAGCTTAGAACCACATTGTTGGTTAAGGCCAGGAAGGAGGTGGACAAAATTCTTGAGCCAATTAGAGCAACATGGCCCTCATCTAGAGTGAGTATTGTTTTCGATGGATGGACAAATCCAACACGCCATCCACTCATCAATTTCATGGTATCTTCCCAAAATGGACCAGTGTTCTTGAAAGCGGTGGATGCTCTTGGGAAATACAAGGATGCACATTTTATGGGTGAGTTATTCATCAAAATCATTGAAGAAGTAGGTGTTGATTCTTGTGTACAAATCATCATGGACAATGCACCTGCTTGCAAGGCCGTTGGCATGATTGTGGAAACTAAATATCCACAGGTATTTTCATTTTGGACACCTTTCATTGCTAATTTGCTCATTATTTGAACTTTGAATTTATCACAAAATCTATCTAGGGGAAAGGTCATTTTAATGATTTGAGTTGTTAGTGTTGTAGACTCATTTATACTTGTTTTTTTTTGCTCTTACATATTTTTTGGACACCTTGCATTGTCCATTCCTTGAACTTGGCACTCAAACCGATTGCTTCAGATGTGACATGGATTGGCAACATTATTGAGGATGCACGCCATATCCATAACTTTGTACAAAACCACACAAATGACCTCACCATCTACAAAGAGTACACGCATCTTTCATTGCTGAAGATTGTAGATACTCGGTTTGCTTCCTCATTCATCATTCTCAAGAGGTTGAGGGAGGTCAAAACCGCTCTTAGGTCCATGGTGATTTCAGAGTATTGGTCTTTTTGGAGAAGGAGGAATCAAAGTGCTTCAAAAAAGGTGAAGGACAGTATTAGATGATGTTTGGTGGAGAGGGTGGATCTTACCATTAAGATCATGGAGCCACTCATTTCTTTGTTGCACTTTGCAGACACGGACCAGCCCATCCTAGCGGTTTATGAGGGGTGGGATTCCATGTTTGAGTCCATGAGGACCATTGCTATGGAGAATGAGTGTCCCAAGTATGAGACATCAACAGAGAACTTATGGTCCACCATTCATGATATTCTTATATCTAGGTGGGATAAGAATTGCACACCTTTGCTTTGCTTGGCCCACTCCTTGAACCCCAAGTTCTACAGTCAGGAATGGCTCAATGGTGGGCCCTCACATGGATGGAGAGATTTCACAGGGGAGGAAGCTATCATTTAGGCGGCTATTTCAGGATAGAGACTTACTTGATGAGGTGGAGGAGGCTTTGTAGAGTTTTCCGCTGCTACTAGGAGATTTGGAGGCTATGATGTGGTTGGAGACAGGGGAGTTAAGAAGCCCTATAATTGGTGGGCAACTCATGGGGCAACATGCCCTCTTCTACAGAAGCTAGCCTTGAGGATCATCTCTCAAGTTACATCATCATCTAGTTGTGAGAAGAATTGGAGCACATATTGTTACGGAGAAAACTTCCTATGGCTTGGGGTGTACCACAACAAACAGAGAAACCGCAGAAATCAATCCCTTCCCAATATGCAAGAGAAATAAAACATCTAACACTAAAGGATCTCGAAACATACCTTATTTCGGACGGTTGATGTAGATCCCCGTTGAACTTTTTCCAATCCCACTTGTGTTAACAATTTGCTCTCTCAACAACAACAAACAAGACAAGCATGCTATATAATGGTGTTAGACCTACTCTGGCATATATAATCAATAATGTATAAGCAATTAAAAGCATCCATGGATTCAATATTCATTTAAATACACATCATTGGACAGGAAAAGATATTTCTATTAATCTAAATTAGAGATTACATGAATGACAACCTTTGTTGGCACATCTGTGAACCGGAGAAACTGAGTCCTCCACCTGGGCCTCCACCACCTCAATCCTCCATCTCTCGATAGCAAGCTTGTATAGAACAACAAGTGCTCCAAGGGACAAAGGGATGCAAACTCAAGTATAAGCAAGCCACAACAACAATGGACTATAGTTTTCTTGCTCTTTTATTCCCCTCCTTTAATGTATCCAAAGGGTTCCTTATATAGTGCTTCAATGGGGTAATGGAAGGTCAAATCCGAGCGATCTCGAGGCATATGAAGGGCCAAGAGACAAGTGACTTGGATCCACATCAAGGAAAACTTCAAAAATATTTGGCCTTTTGCACACATCCCGATGTACGCGGGTTGAAGGGTAATATCCGTGTGTATACGTGGAAAAGAGATTAAAAGTCGTGTACAACAAATAACAGGTGTTTTTAGGGATGATCTTGGAAACATCAAAGGTACAAAAATGGTCCATGGAGTCCAAAGAGTCTGCAGAGGGACAGGGAAGGCCACAAATGTGTGATCTACCATGTGTGGTAAAATCAGTTGTAACACATATGGCAACTTGTATAGTTTGAAGAAGAGCAGGCTTGAGCAGTCTAGAGCAAAGATGATGGTGTATGTGTACACCAACCTTTGTCTTATTTCTAGGAAGAGGGAGGAGTGGGTGAAGGGAAAGACAAAGATGTGGGATGTCTTTCTTGATGATATGGGTTTGGACAACAGTACTGAGTTGGCATTAGCCAACTTGGATCTTAATGATCCAATGCTAGAACCTGTGACATTTGATAATAGTGATCCTTTGGAGGGGTCATCCTCCACACTAGCAGATATTGATCCTCAGATGGTTGAGGAGGAAGATGAGGAGGAGGAAGAAGAGAGCAGTGATGAGTTTGTTGATTCAGGCATGGAGGAGGACGAGGACTATTGATAGATGAGACTCTTCATTCTTCCATCTTGATCTACACCTTTTTGTATTTACTATTACTACATACTGGTCTATTTGGTATTTTCCAGTGGGATTCCAACATCTATGTAATACATTATACATTTTGATTTTCATGACTTAATGAAAAATATGGTTTTGACTCCTAAGTATTGACATCTTGATTTATGACTGTCATGAGTATACTGTATCATGAATTATCTGTCTCATAATCTCATTGTGATTACTGATTTGATTTGTATATGTGTAATACTAATTTATTAATTACTAATGTTAAATGTGCATTCATTCTCATTTATATTGAATATTTGTAAAAATTTGGATCTATATGTCTATAATTTATATATAT
>LPNX010298774.1:135022-156811 GCA_001517045.1 Pseudotsuga menziesii
CTGCTCATTCTTTCTGCTACACCGTTTTGTTGAGGATTGTAGGGAACGGTAGTCTGATGTGCAATTCCATGTTGGCGAAGATAACCTTCAAAAGCATTTGAAGTGTATTCTTTCCCATTATCAGTACGAAGTGTACCAATTTTTTATTGTGCTTGTTTTTCTATCAATGCATGAAAGTCTTTGAATGTTTGAAATGCTTCTGATTTTGTCTTTAAACAGTAAATCCAGCACATTCTTGAGTAGTCATCAACAAATGTCATAAAATACTTATTCCCATTTGTAGAAGGAGTTGGCATTGGGCCACATAAATCAGAATGCACTAATTCTAATTTCCTACTTGCTCTGAAATTAGATTCATGGAATGGCAGCTTACTGTGTTTCCCTAATATACATGCATCACATTTGTTCTCCTCTTTAGGAATGGTGGGCAAACCAAATACACCATTCTTTCTCAACAAACGAAGACTGTTATAATTTAGATGACCAAATCTTGCATGCCACAATGAACTAGATGACAAATTACCTTCTCCATGCTGAGAGAGGTAGGCATAGTTCTGAACTCTTGCAGATGAACCCTTTAGCTTCAGCAACTTCCCATCTTCGTATCCAGTCATGATGACTTGGTTGTCAGAGGACTTTCTTATTTCTACGATTCCATCAAACATGTGGATGGAATGGCCTTGCTGTTGAATCTCCACCAAGGACAGCAGGCTTCTCTGCAACTCGGGAAGATAAAGAACATTCTTCAACAAGAAATCAGGGAATCCAGGCATCTTCAGCCGAATGGTGCCCATTCCCTTTGGTTTAAGACTTGACTTATCTGCAAAGTACACTATGCCATTTATTGTTTCATTAAGTTCTTCAAAACAGTCTTTTCTAAAAGTCATGTGTGATGTTGCACCAGTATCAAGCAGCCAACAATCTTTGTAAGATGAAAGTGAAGTCATTTCATTAATTCCAAGATTACAATGTGCAACAATACAATGAGCAGAATCAGAAGATTTACTAGCATCTTGGTTTTTATTGTCATCTTTCTTCTGGTTATGTTTGTCTTTGATGGAGTCCCACGAAGCCCAGCACTGATCTGATGTGTGTCCAATCTTTCCACAACGCTTGCACTGCAAATCTGATCTTTTGCTGAAGTTGTTTCTGCCCCCTCTGCCTCTGAATTTTCTTCTTCCTCTACCTCTCTCTTTGCCAGAGAGAGTGACACCAACTACAGATGCCAAAGAGTGCATCTTCACTATGGAATCTGCAACTTATAGAATACTTGAAAAAGATATGGGATGCAGGTTTAGATTCCTGCTCCTTTACAAATTACAATATGATTCTGCAACCTATACAAATAATTTTGCAGCTTAAAAATAATTCAATAGCTCTATATCATTGATGATCTACCTCAACTGCTCTATATCATTTGTTCTAGAGTGTTATTATATAAATATTACACTTAAAATCTTCACAACAACAACAAAGTCTCTTGTAACAGACTTGTAGTAGCACTCACACAAATGAGTTCTCAACACTTTTACATCAACACAGTCGCAACAATGGTCTGGAGCTCTTGAGATCGCAGAAGTGAGACCTCAACAATGACAAAGCATGAACTCATACAAGATGCATATACCTCCACGCTCTTGAATGGAGTCTTCCAAGTCACAGCAGTGAGATGAGAGGTCGCGGCTCCAACAGTATTCCAATGAGATTTACTGACAAGCTTAACCAATTAGCTTCAACACAAAGCATTTGGATTCTTCAACGATAGTCATCAACGATAGCATGATAGCACATAATTGGGACAGTTCCAACACTAGTCGCAGAGTTGTAGCAGCACCCAAGATGAAATGACGGGACAAGGTAGCTCGTAGCAGTGGTGCTTCTACGCAAACAACACCAACAATGGAACAATCTTCACATGAAACTCACAGCTCATACAACACAGTCGCACTATTCATAACAATCTTCACAGTCTCAATCTTCAAAACAATCTTCACATGCAGTGGTCACAACTTCATGCTCAAAGCACAGCTCCACGCAAATGCATGAGAGCACAGCTCCACGCACAGCATTCACGGGCCTCCACGCAGTTGATAGGGCATAAATTAGGTTAAGAATTGTTGTAGACGTTTCCAGAAAGACTCCACGCAGCAGTGCCTTCACCCAGAGTGTCTTCACGCAGAGTGCCTTCACGCACTGAGTTTTCACAAGAGTGCCTTCACGCACAGGTGGCAGCTACTTGGTCGATGGGCAATCACCAGCTTTCTTCATTCTCTAATTGTTGGGAGATGATTAATGTTCACACTGGATGACCAAAACAGCAGGTAAAAAAATATATAATAGTGACCAAAACATCTTCGACTCAACACGAAATAACTTGACTCTAATGGAATATCAACGATAACAGGCCGTCGATAGGCAAACCATTGAACCAGTCGATGGGTAGTATTTTCACTTCACCGCTTGACGTGGAAATGTGCGTAGATGCTCATATGATCCCAGCAATATATGTATGATATATCAGTCACAACGCACGCAGTATATCAATCTTCAACGAACTTGCAACAAATGCTCATCTTGGAGTACTGAGATATCTACTTCGCAGGCCGCAGAACTAGATCACAAAGCAGAACCCTAGCAAAACGCGGAAAACTAGAGAACAGTCTTCATTGCAAACTGCTCCTTCACGATCTCGATGGTGTCAAGATTATCCAAGACAGCAGCTTCAAGATAGCTCCACGCTCATGAAGAGAACAGTCTTCACGCAGTCTTCATGCGATATATATCAGTGTGTGCAGAAAGGAGTGCAGCATGTGCCGGTGCCGTGGTGGAGAGGAAAAAATGAGAAATTTTGCAGATCATTTCACTCTTCAATGCACAAGATTAGGGCAAAAATTAGGGTTTTTGCTCCCCAACGGTCACAACTAAATGGAGCAACAATGTTTTACCTCCATGAAATTGGGTAATGTCCTGAATCTTACACCAACAATCTTCAGTTATTGGGCTTCAAAGAGCTCGCAACAAGGTAACCCCAAACAAACGTTTGAAGGAGAATAACGCATACATGAATGCGCGCAGGCTGGGAGAGGAGAAACGCACACAAACTGTCGAGGAATAGGTAAGTTGGCAGCAAAATAATTCAACCGTTTTGACAGAGAAAATGAGTGAGCAGTCTGGTAGCCAAGAGGGTGCAGACTATGCACGGGGCAGAATGGCAGAATGCCAGAACAACAGGAGTTATGGCAAACAGCCAAGCTCTGATACCACTGATAGGTAATAACTCCCGATTCAATTTTATTCCCTTGCTAATGCATATATTTATACAATTCATATGACGGTTGTGTTTCACCTTCCGCCCAGCCTTTTCGGCTTCCTACATAACTATTCAGTTTTCTTTATTTATTTACAAAATATAATCCCGACGGATTATATTCCAACACTTACAAAATCCCATCACTAAGCACTCATCCAAACAAGCAAATCTCATTGAGCACATGGAGCAGAGTATCACAAATAATTTAAGGTAATATTATATAACAGCCCGTGGTAACAAAACCTAGACACAAAAATACTTAAGCTAGCAGCTTTAAAATGCATGTTTTCTCAGAATGTTACGTTAAAATAAAATCTCTGTGACAAGGACAAGAAAATTTCACCTGGCATACTGAAATTCAAAACTTACAGAACTTTGCCCTAAATTAACAGAGTCCAGGAACTGGCCCTCAACCTAAAAAATAAACAAATAAATAAAAATAAAACAGTGCTACAAAATCCAGGTACTCTTAAGCTCAAGGTAGTGAAGGTGAGACAGCTTCACTTTGCACACTACTAGTTAAACTTACTGAAATTTAACTCTACCATACGTAACCCTAAATGCCTAGAAAACTTTATCTCTCAGATTTAGCTTTCCATCAGCTGTAAGCAGGCTAGTTACACAGCTATATTTCACCGAATGAGCTCTGAAACTCGGCCATGAATGAATAGCAACACAAGAGTACTGATTGATAAAATACTTGACACTGGAATCTTCTGCTTGGAGCTATTCTGCTATGGCCGTGGGTCGCAGAGAAAACAGAATGTGATGTTCAGCAACTTCTTGACAGTAAAGTTTCATACAAATGCAGCACTCCAGAGCAACTAAATCACATGCTGGAGAAATTAAATTGTACGCTTGAGAGGGCGACGTTGATCAGTCACTTGGCAAGCAGAACCCCCACACCAGTTCACGATGCTGACGTTGCTTCTCTTCAACCAATAGAGAATACAATAAAAAGAAAAATCATATAAATAAAATATGTTCTTCCAATGTTCACCTTAGAGCATAAAAAATTGCTTAATGTATGCACATAACAATAGGTCTCTGCAGTCACTATATGTCCCGCAGGGACATAATAATTTAAAATTTAACTAGATAGTTACCCCCTGCTATAAATATATGTTTTTAGTTAATTTAAATGTTTTATCAAATTTTCATGGGTTGAAAAATCAATATTTCCAGGGGTCATTGATCCCCAATTTTTTTTGAAAGCTTTATTTTTATTTTATACCTGATGAGGTTATCATTAAAAAGATTAAAAATACATATGTTCTTTCAAAATTTATCTTTTGATACAATTTGACATCTAGATGACCGATTTTCATTTACAGAACATTACATCTAGAAAGGCCCAGTCAAAAATTACCATGGGCTATTAGTGTTTAACAAAATTTATATCATCGTCGTTGTTCCCTTTTGAGTTGAAGGAGAAAAGTTTGGAAAGAACAACAAATGCGTGATAAATCTTTTATTACCCTTGGTAAAGCTACTTTTTTTGCTGTTTCTTTTGTGTCTTGTTCTTGTGCATGAGACCATATTTCTTGCAACTGATGGATTTCTTTACAGCACTGTGCCATTAGATTTGCTGCGAAAATGTTTATTTGTACAGAATATTAGAATCCAATTCTATGTTTTAGAATCAATGCAGAGAAACATTATATAATGGGTTTTGAGCCAGTTTCTTCTGTATTGCTGGGAAGTGTGCAGTTAGCACATGATGGATCTGATGTACAAGAACAATTAAATGTAGAGCGTCAGCCTGGTAGAGAGATTACTCCAAACATGACAAGGGATAATCATATCAAATACATCACATTTTTTGAAGATGGTGCAAGCATTCCAGGGAAGAGAACAGCAGTTTGGGAACTTGATAAAGGTACTGTTTTCAAAACTGTGCATTTGTGTGTATTCCAATGCTGTGATAAGGTTTATATGTTTGTTTCCCTCTTCACTAATGATGATTTTTTTGAAATAGCTACTGGGATGACCTTTCTAGACTTTCTTTGTGATAGTGAACCACAGGAATCTTGTTCGATCACCAGTGCTGTTGAGAGAACTTTGGTTGGAGATGTGGCATAGTACTCATCCTAAGGCAAAAGCAAGATTTGTAACTAAAGGTCATTTTCAGGTCCTTCCTGGTACTTTGTTGCTTTATGCAATCCAATCTATTAATTCTAGTTGTATTTTTGGCATTGATATTCAACAATTTTTTCTCACATTGTTTATATTCCTAGATAAGCAGCTACACGGGGGCCACTAAGGGATGAGGACTGCTACTGGGACTATGCAAAAGCACGATGTGCTATACCAGATCACTGTGAATACAGGTTGGATAAGCCTAGCTTGATTATATATTGTTTTCTTCTATATTTCTGTCGTTTAATAGTAAATAACTTTGCAGAGAAATCTTGCATCTGTTGGTCTTTAACTCACCAACTTATTTATTTCAAACATTGTTTTAGGTATGTATTTGGGGATGTTCACCTTGGACAAAGTTGCAGACTAAAAGGTTCTCCTAGAGATCTATTTTCACGTTATTTGTGATTAACACATTTTTTTCATTCCACTCACTACAATTGTAAATTACAAGCAATGCTTGTGATTACATTTTATTTATCACAAGCTGCCATTCCTCTGAAAACCAAGCAGGTTGTCATGTCTGCTTGCTTATCTCGGTGCTCCAATATGTTCTATTGGTATAATGTACAGCAATTCGTTGTCTTGCCCTAATTGAATTGGTAGAGAGAATCTCATGTTTCCATGTTATGGGAGGTTGCTCAATTCAGTCAGTTATCTTTAATTGATAGGCAACATATATATTGCTAATGAAATCCCATTTCTATCTGTTTGTACTCTCTATGATGCTATATGCTACCGATTGCTCTGTCATTTCAATTTCAATTTGTGGCAATGGTCAAATGTTCTGTCCTTTCAATTTCAGTTTGTGGCAATGGTTGGCAAGACAGTGGGAATATTCTAGATCTCATTAGTATTTCAATCCGCAACACCTTTGGATGCTATAAACAGCTTCTTTAGTTTCAAAGTGTGTTAATGCTTGCAAACACATCATCAATGTTGTATATCTTATAGCATTTGCATTTGAATCTGCAGCCCTAGAATAAAGACATCTAGTGACCTTAATATGGAGAGGTCTAGAGAGGTCTTTTTGTCATAGAATTAATTCCAAGCCTCACAGATTTTAGGTGCATCCGACTTAATAATGGGCATTTTCTAGAAACTCATGTGAAAGGGGTATGGAATTTTTTGAAAAGGCATTTGAAAGGGGTATTGTAAAGCATTACCAATGATATATATTTTTAAAATTTTGCACATTGGAAGAGGGGAAGGGCCAAGAAACAAACATATTCGCACCACAATCGATCAACCTTTATGTTAGTAACCACTCCCTTGTGGCTGCCTCCATTGGCATAAGAATCATGGTATATTGGTGTTTATATGTTGTTGTAGGCCACCAACCAATGTGATTATTTTTTTTGTATAGAGAGGTATTTATGTCATAGAAACAATTCCAAAACACAAATTGTAGGTGCATCCTACTTAATAATGGGCATTTTTTAAGAAGGCATGTGAAGGGGGTACAACATTTTTAAGGCATGTGAAAGGGGTACTTTGGAGTACTAGTGATATTTTTTTTTAAATTAAATTTTTGCACAAAAGGGGGAAGGTTGAGCGATTAGCATATTCACACCGCAACCAATTAACTATTATGTTAATAGGAGACATCACTCCCTTTTGGATGCCCCCATTGGTATAAGAATCATGGTATATTGGCCTTATATGTTGTTGTGGGCCACATCTCTCAACCAATGTGATTAATTTTTTTATATAGAGAAGTATTTATGCCATAGAAACAATTCAAAGACAGATTTTAAACGTATCCGATTTAGTGATGGGCACCTTTTAGGAAGGCATGTGAAAGGGGCACGACATTTTTTAGGAAAGCATGCATTATGGAGTACTACTATTTGAGAGTACGTCAGTAATTGTGTTTACAACAAATAATGACCAGAGACAACCTTCATAGTCTAAGGCAAAATAAGTATCAATATCCAGCAAAATATCTTTGAGAGATGGTAGGGGTAAAAGAAAAGAATCCCAGTGAAACAGGAGGCACATATCTGTAGATGAATATCCTGAAACACCTTTAGCAAAAGTAACCACAAAGGTTGATAACTGCAATGGAGCATAGAAGATGGATTCTAAAACATTTACCAGTAACACATGAAAAGCATGTTATCTGATGCAAGGAGCGCTAAACAGAGAGAAAAGTCCTTACATGCAACTAGAAACGCATTAGCAGAACTACACAAACTAGAAAATGGAGCTTACAAGGGGAAAAACAGACTGAATATTGAACACCGTGATGAATCTTAGACATTCGAGGTAAGCTTTTCATTAATGCTCCCAGGGAAAGTTACAGAGCTGCAAAACCAAGCGCACAGGATTTAAAAATGAATGTCCGACCAACGCACTTCTTCCTCTATCGAGGTTATATTTATAGAGTACTGGGCTCCCGAGACCAACCTAGAAACATGGCCGAATTCATTTACCCTAATCGGAAATCAATCCCACACACATAAAATCCTAAAAACTTCTGATCTGGCGGATTCGCCGTGATCACAAAACCAAAATAGGAAAGCATGCTAGAACATGCGTGGCAGTCCAAAATGGAAAACCTGGACATCTAGACCTCAGGCTTGCTGGATGAAAAGGACTGATCATAGCATCTTCAGACATCCTGCAATGTTTTTCATTCGTCCTTGCATCTTCTACCTGTGAAACAACCTCCAGCCGTGAATCTTGATCTACCACAAATCTTAGCCATTCAATGGTGTGGCTCTTATCCGATTTCACAATCCGCCTGCTTGATAAACTCCTTGCTTGTTGCATCAGCGAAATCCCTCTCGACCGTAGATCTGCACCTGCTTAGATCTTGATCGTTCATTCTCGCCCCATCACGCTCCATACAATGACATTTGTGGCTCTGATTTCTGAGCGCGATATCCAATAGGGAGAGGACACGTCATTTAAGCACGTTTCTTATCGCGTAGAAGTTCCCTGAATTTGAGTGCGGAAGTTCACCTAGCGAAATCCTTCTTCGTCGTCGATCTAATCCACCATCAATCCTGACCATTGAAACATGTATTCCTTTAAGCAATTCCGCCAATCTGGAAAGTTACTTATCAATGGGGAAAGGAACATACCTAACACTTTGGAAAGTCAAGCTACATTCCATAAATTTTGCACACCATTCTAGCTTATGCCCAAAGGCAAACAATGATTCTATATATAGTGTAAGCCTTCATCTATTCGCCTTTAAAGGATTTTACTTTGATCAAATATTGTATAAGATGTTGAATTATATGCTTGAACCTATGTTATTAGATGTTGAGAATGGTGTAATTTTCATGTGGCCACGCCCATTTCATATTGTGTGTGTTTGATTAGGCATTAATTATGGCCAATGCCATTATTTATTGTAATGCTAGATTGTGATTGAGGCCGACCAAGTCAACTTTGATATGTTGTCCCCATAACCATCTTGGGTAGTGCACCCTACATATGTGGGCCCATAACCATCTTGGGTAGTGCACCCTACATATGTGGGCCTATAACTCCTCTTGGGAGGACACCCTACATGAGTTGTTTATAAATGCACAACCCAAACCTTATTTGTAAATCATTTTTTTGGTCATTGAACTAAGATTTTCTAATATCCTACTTATGTGGACCCTTAACTCCTTTTGGGAGGATCCCTACTTAAATTGTTTAAATACCCACCACTCAAACCTTGTTTGTAAATCATCTTTTTTATCATTGAGCAAAGGAACGTGTTTGATCCTATGGGCACTCATATCTAGTGTCGTTGCACTCTTTTTCTTTGTCTAGTTTTTCTCCCACTTGTGCACTTGACCTTTTTCCTTCTAGCACATTAATGGACAACTAAAACATAATATTTTAGTGTTGTTTTTTTCATTCATTGATAGGTTTTTGGGTTAGCTATTTGGATTCATTCAATCCTCATTTTTTGTTTGTGATCTCAACATGTTATGATAATGGGTGTGGGTCTTCCATAATCATTTCGATGTTGGTTTTGGAGATTTTTTCTAGATCCACATTGATTTTTCTGTTATCAACCTTGGCGTGTAGAAGAAATAGTAATTGGAGGAATATTGTAGTTTTTTAGTGTGTTTTGTTGGTAGTGCTTTGTCAAGGTTGATTGTGCTAGGCTTTTGCATTAAAAACAAAGAATTTTTCCGTAAATTATTACACTTAATATGGTTTACTTGCTTTTTTGTTTCAACATTTTTTAACATTGTTTTAGAGAATTTTGGCTAGTGGCATTGTCTCAAGGGTTGTAGAATTAGGGTTTTCTTATCCATTTTGATATTTTCTATAGGGTTTCTTAGGTTTTTTCCCTCTTAAAAACCAACACTATATTGTTTATTTTTGCAACAATATTTTCCCTAGGGCTATGTATTTGTGTTTATGACTTGCATTGCCCCATTACATAAAAAGTACACTTGCATATTTCTTGGAAGCGCTAATACTATTTCCTTCTTGGGTCTATACAATGGATTATTTGAACACATCATGGAGCCTTATTATTTGTTGATCCTAATTACCTCAGAGTGGCTATTTTTTCTATTAGTAAGTCTACTAATATTTAGGTAGATTTGATACAAAGAAACTCTATATGCAATCATTGTCACATGGAGAGTTGTGTCTTCAAGTCTTGCTTGACTTGTCTTCAAGGGATTGAAGAGCTTGCATAAGTATTTGCTTGTGACAAAGATCTAGATAATGTTGCTAACACAATTTATAGTGTACATCTAATTGTGCACTCTTTAATGGGTTTGATCCATTGTGCCAAGCCATTGATCTGGTACGACTTCATCAATTTTGCTTTTGAGGATTTTTTGGGCAAGTACGTAGGGACACATTATGTTATTGTATATTTGATCCTCCCAATATTGATGCATCACTTTTGCATTTGAGGATAGGGCCACATTATGTCATTGTATATTTGATCCTTCCAATATTGATGTTATAATTGACAGTTTGTATTCATAGTTTGCTAGGATTGTTTGCATTATCTTTTTTTAGGATACTTCCACATATGATCCTTAGCGTATTATAGTGGATTTTTTCCATTATAGTTTGTTATACCTCCTCTAATTGTTGTGCCTTCTACAAAGACTTTTTCTATAATGTTATTGATAGATTCTCCTTATGGTGCACATATGGTGGTATATTTATCCTATTGGGCCTTGTTCCATATGTGATGATCTCATTATTAACCTTGCCACATTTGGAAACATTGTTTATGTTCTAGGGGTTGGTGTTTTCCCATGGATGCTTTGTTTTATTGTGATGCAATGTTCATCTCTCAATGAATAGAGTTAGTTCATATCAATGTTTTTCGGCTTATAACCACTTTCTCTCATTGGAAAGCCAAATACTTTCTCAGCTTCTTTGATGTAGTCTCTGTTTACATCTCTACACGATCCACCCACTATTTTTAATAGATGATTCCATGGACATTTTCTTCCATATTTGATTGAATCTCTTCCCTCCACACTATCATAGTGATCTTTTTTGGATGTACTACACTTTGGAGCTTCACGATTGAGTACAACTTGTGTGAGCCTTTGTACATTCAAAAATCAAAATGCTTTAATTGGTCCTTTTATACTACAACTTGTGTGAGCCTTTGTACCTTCAAATATCAAAATGCTTTAATTGGTCCTTCTTTTATACCTCTCCTAGATGGCATCTTTAGTAGTTTGTGGTGACATGGCCTTTAGGGGGTTTACATCTTCACCATGTGGCCCACATTCAACATGAAAGGGGAACATTGTGGTGTAATGCCCCTTCTCTCCATGGTCTCCTATTTATTGGGGACGTCAATACAAAAAAAAACCTATTTTGAGTTTGGTATCCATAAGCCAGCTCGTTGTTGTATCTTGGCTACAGCCAACCTATTTGAGTCAACTATCCATAAACCCACTCACCAGTGTATTAGTGTTGAGCATCCATAAACCCACTTTCATTTTTATTTTAGCCTTAGTTGACCTTGTATTGAGTTGGGTATCTGTAAACCGATTGGCATCTTTGTTCACCATTTGTCTACGTGGCCTCAACCACTTTCATTGTGTAATCTTTATACTTGGCCATGACTATTTGGTATTATGTCATTAATGTATTTGGTTAGGCATTAGTTGCAATACTAGGCCATCATTTATTGTAATACTACATTATGGTTTAGGCCAACCTAAACAACTTTGATATGTAGGCTTAATAACCATCTTGTGGAATGTGCCCTACTTATGCGAGTCCATAGACCCTCTTGGGATGATGCCCTACTTTAATTGTGTATACTCACATAAGTTAAATCCCATTTATAAGTCGTCTCTTTGATCATTGACCTATGAATTTTTAACATGAACCACTTATGAATCATTCAAGACTATGGGGACCTATACCTAGTGTTGCTACACTCTTGTTCTTTGGTTGGTTTTATCTTTCTTCCCTACGCACTCAACCTTTCTCCTTCTAACACATTGTTATGGGTTTTTTGGTACATGGCATATCAAATACACTAAGCTTGGAGTTATTGGTATAGGCAAAATAAAATATATAAATGTGTGAGTGGGTAGAGCTATATCAATTCCGCTCTTTAACATGCAAATAAGAGAAATCCATATAAAAGAGTGCATCAAAACTTTGAAGAAGCTCCTTCATGAATTGGCTATGGGTGGTGTGCAACAAGAGAAGGTTGATTCAAGTGAAGAAGTTTCGTTTACAAACCTTCACACAATGATAGGCAAATGACCAAGACTACAAATCTCCCAAAATATCAATAGTTGTATGATTATTTATTTAGTCACTTCAGTTCAAATAAGACATTGTTCTTAACCATGACCACGACAACTTCCATCATAATGTAAATTTTGCATCATTTGTTCAAGCATGACAATTGGTAACTTTATTCTCATTCATGTATAAATTGTTTTCTACTAAATCAAAATTATCTAACCAGCATTATATAAAGAATCATGTCTATGGTTTTGTTTCAATGCTCAAATCACAGTTGAATGCAAGCATTCGAAAACTCTTTGCAATTTGGAAAACACTTCCACTAGTTATCAAATCCATACTCTCTATATGGCATTACTATTCAATATAATAATATTCTGATTTTTTTTAACAAACCTCACAAATGAGATGTTGGCTTAGTTTGTTACAATAGTTTATCTTCATTTTTATTTTTTTCAATTTAATGATGATGATGATGTTAATGGTCTTTGGAGGCCCATGCAATCCATGATGAATTTTTTAAACACTATTTTATGTTATCAATGCATTTGCTTCATGTCCTCTAAAGTATGTTCCTATTTTAGTGCTTGAATTATTCATAACATTATGATGCTTCTTTTGCACTTTAAATGAGACACTATCTATATAATAAATTGAATACATAACATTACAATGCCTCTTCTATTCTTTAAATTATACACACTATCTATGTAATTCCAACTTTAATGGATTCATCACAATTACATGACTCATTCTCAATTGTTATTAGTTTAACACATTAAACATCATTATCCAAATCTTAATTGAATTAATCTTTTCATAATCTATTGCTTCAACTTTCCCTTCTCAACATGTGCGTCATCTAAATAGATTAATTTTTCCATAACCAATTGCTTCAACTTTCCATTCTCAACATGTGAGTCATCTATTTCTCGATTTCTATATATATATTTTTCAATTCCATGATGCCACTATTTGTTTCAAATTGGTAAGTTCTTTATATTGCAATTCTGCCACTCTTTGGGAAGTGGTGTTCTTGTGCAAAGTCAACCAAATAACCTTTCAAACCATCACCATGAATCCATCTTATATCTCTATCATTCATTCACATCATGTCAACATTACTAAATTTTTCATTTTTAAATTACATCATTTTTTTTGTTAAGAGATTTTATTTATATCATAACATAGTTCATTACATTCTGATTCACAGGCACCATCTTGTTGATAAATGCTTCAACTGACCCTTTGTCCAAAACTAAGCTGACTTACTAACATGACAATCATTAGAGGAATTTTGGGGTCTAAAATGGGCCTCCTAAGGAAAATAATAAAATAATAGTTAAAATAATAAAATAATATTGATTAATTTTGGAGGAAAAAAGAAAAAAACTACTTTTTGTGTTCGTATTTTCGACATATCTCCCTGTGTTTTTACTCAAATTTCGATCGAGAACTCGTTGGATGCGGAATTTGATTCCGCATCCAACGAGTACATCATCATCACGTTTTTTCAGGTATTTCTTGTTTTTGGGGTAGTGGGGTCCGTCAAAAGTATGCAGTGTGGGTACTCGTTGGATGCGGAATCAAATTCCGCATCCAATGAGCTCTCCCAATCAAAATTTAAGTAAAAACACAATGAGATATGTCGAAAATACAAACAAAAAAAATAGTTTTTTCCGCATCCAATGAGCTCTCCCAATCAAAATTTAAGTAAAAACACAATGAGATATGTCGAAAATATGAACAAAAAAAGTAGTTTTTTTAAGGACAAATATGTCAATTCAACCATTATGGTTGACTTATTTTATTGAAATTCTATTGGTTCTTGAATTCCAACTCACAAAAACTTATTTTGGCACCTTTTCTTATAAGGCCCATTTTAGATCCCAAATTTCCTCTAATGATAACATTTTACATAATATACCTTCGTCAAATCTTGGGACTGAGTCTTCATACTTTAATTGCTTACACCCTTGATTGCAAAAAACTACAGGACCTAAACCAACTTGACACAGAGTTTCCTAGACCAAACACTATATCTTGAAAAAGATCTCATATTGACTTACTTAGAACACTTAACATTTGCATGACAGACAAAGCACTATAACATAATATATGAAAGATCTGAGATGTGCCCCTAGCGATTGCTACCTGTTGGAGTCGGTTGGGGCGTCGAGGTTAGCGGGGTTGGTGAAGCCTTCATCCTGAGGCCTTTAAGATACTATCCATTTTCAGGTTCAAACACCTTGAGTCCAATGCCATCTCTACTTGCCACTGCACCAGCTGCTCCTCAGCTTTGCCCCTCCCCTTCTCCTACGCCGAGAGACCAATGATATTCTTTATCACCCAAAAGAGCGTCGTGATTCTCTCGTAGAGGTTGAGCATTCATACATTGTGTCCTGGATCAAGGATCCAATCTTCTGTCTTCTTACATTCCTTGTGTAGGGTATCCCTATCTAGTTCCTCCCACAGTTGTTGCTCAGTCGCGTTGACATTCTACTAAATATCCTCGGAGAGAGCTAATTCGAATATTCGGGCTTCCAATAGGGATTTCCTCTGTGTCGTGGTTACCCATTTGCTCTCCTCCTCTTGACTCAAAATATTCTTCCCCTTTCCTTTTTTCCCGTCCATACTTCCTTTTGTATTCCTTCGTTGGTAAGCATCCATATGCCAAATCCCCCATGCCCCTCTATTCCTAAAAGCAGTTACAACAGTGTACAGATGACCTTCGTGATTTTTGCCACCACCCTGCGTTCTTCTAAATAGCAATTTCCCTTTTTGAAATATGATTAGATTAGTACATGTTATGATGCTCTGCTCTTGCTCCATAGTCCGAAGAAAATATATCACCTGCAATTGCCTGAATCTTCCAATTTCCCCTTTCATTTCTCGACATATGCCCTCCGTCGAAAAGATGGTGCCTTGATCATGAGACTTAGTGGATTTAACATCGGCGTGCACCTGATGTCACCCTTCATGTTGTCTGAACCATCGCCTTTACATGTAGTGAGTTAGGGCCCTCCCTGTGTCCTTCCTTCCCTGCTTCATAACTACTCTGCGTATCTTGGTGCATGAGGTTTATACAGTTGTCCCTTGTTGTCACATCCATCACATTACTCCAGTCCTTTTCCTTAACTTCTCTGCGAGTTTTCATCCCGAGGTTCGCCAACCGATCCTCCACCTTATTCCCAAGTCTGCTGACGTGGTTAAAGCAGGTAGCCATCCTCGAGTCCAAAATCTCTTTTAGACATTCTAACTGCCCCTCCAACCTCCACGAGTGTGCCACCTTTGCACTTTCGGTGCCATGTAGGAATTTCTTCACCATCTAGATTGCCACTTGGGAATTTTCTTCAATGATTATAGGGGTCCATCAATTCTTATGTGCCATTTCTATTCCCTGTAAAAGACCTTTTATCTTTGCTACATTGTTGGTTTCCTAGCCAAGGTAACCATACTTGAAGCCTTGCATTACCCTATGATGATCAAGATGGTGGTGATGGTGATTATGATGATGATCAATATGGCGGTGGTGATGATGATGATGATGATGATGATGATCATAAGTATTGATGTTGTTAGTTTCTCCTACCTTGGTTACGAATGATGCACCCATAACTTGTTGGGCTTGAGTTGTCTTTCGATGCACCATCAAAATTGAGCTTGAAACATCCCCAAGGAGGGGTTTTCCATATCTCTGCACTCGTAAGCGTTCTTCCCGGACGTTGTTGCATGTCACCAAATTGTGTTGGTCCTATAAGGCCCCAAGCTTTCGGCATGGTGGACTTCGAGTTCGTAACCTCCTAGTTCGAGCTATTCGTGTCACTCATCTTTATTTTTTCTAACATCTTGCTTGCTATGGTATTCCACACTTTATCTAAGGTTGAAGTTTTCTCCTAGAAAGTCTTGGAGTTTCGCTCCCTACATATTTCCCAAAGCACGAAATGAGGGAAAATCTCCCATAATCGGTTCAGAATGGGGTTTCAGAAAGGGTTGTTGGTCCATTATGTGATCGTCTTGTTCGGTTTTTGCCTGACCCGGTCAGATCTTTTGAATATTGTTGCACATTGGTCCCAGATGCTCATGGTGAATGGACAAGAATCCATGAGATGGCTTGTAGTTTCTTCTTCATGCATGCACAGGAAGCATCGGTAAGGTCCCATCATACCTCTTTTTAAAATATTTTTGCCTGTTAAAATGCTTTTTTTCATTACTAGCTAGCTCAAGATCGTTATTTTAGGCCATAATTGTTTTTTCCATGGTTTTTTCCACCTCTGGTCCACTGGTTGGGTATCTGCCATAGTCCATAAGTCGTATGCCTCCTTCATGGTGAATGAACCCTTTGGGTGATATCCCCATCTCAGTTTGTCTTCCCCTAAGTGCATTCTGATTTGCCTGTTGTGGAGGGCTTCTTCCATTCATTTCACTTCCTCCCTTGGACCCTTGTTCTCCCACTATTCCTTGTCTTCCCAAACCCAGAAGTCTTGGTCATTCTCTTGGTTTTCCCATGTCCCTGACCCTTGTAATGCCTTGTTAACACATTCTTCAATTAGCTGTTGAATCCCCTCCTCACGTCCTAGAGGAGGTATTTGCTGCCAAGAGTCCTCCAATATTCGATCTTTTTGTCTGTTCCTTACTTCCCAAAAGCTATGGTCCTGGATCAATGACCTTCCTAGCTAGGTTGTTCTCCATATGTGAGACCCTTGGGTATCTTTTGCTAATCGAATGAGACTTCCTTGGTTCCAATCCTCTGCATATTTTCTATGCTAGATCTTTTCCCAGGGTTCTTTATTATGGGTTACCTACCACCACGACAACTTGTCCCCACACACCACATTCTCCTGCTCAAGGTCTTGGAGGCCTAATCCCCCTTGATGCTTAGGGGTACATAATGCTTCCCATTTTACAAGAGTCCAATTTCGTCGTTCATTAGCACTGCTCCACAAGAAATCATGCTGGATATTCCTTATATATCTTAGAATTTCCTTCGGAGCCGCCAAGGTAAAAAATAGATATACTGGCATTGCCTGTAGCATTGATTTTACCAGGACTAGCCTGCTTGCCAAGTTGAGGGACCACGTCCAGTTGGTCAATTGTTTTTTCATGTTGTCCAACAACTTTGTCCAAGATCCCTTTTTGGCTATTGAAATCACCAAGGGGATTCCCAGGTATTTTGATGGAAGGGAGCTCTCATGAAAACCCATGATACAAAAAATATTTTGTCTCAAGATCCGCAAGGTGTTGAAGAAAAAAACCTGGGGCTTTTAATCATTGATTTCTAGACCCAAGGCTTTGCCAAAGTTGGAAAGATAGTCTTTGAACTTCCTGGCTTCTTGGACTGAGGGGTAACCCATCAGCTTGGTATCATCCACAAAGTGTTAGTGAGTTTGTGTGCCCATCCCTAGATGAACCCTGATCCCTCTTAGATCATTATTGCCCCGCATTGCCGATATTGACCTTCCCAACCCTTTCGGCATAAGAATGAAGAGGAAAGGGGATAACAGGTCTCCTTGTCTTATCCCCCTCAAAGGTTTAATGAGGCCCGTCGACACTCCATTTACCAAGATGGAGAAAAATGCTGACGAGACTAAGTTCATTATCCACTCAACCCAGTTGTCCTGGAATCTCCTTGTGTGAGCCTGTGCTAATCCCCAGTTGATTTATCGCCCTTGCCTTGAGAATGGCCTCCTTTAAATGTAGTACTTTCTCTTGCGGGACATATCATTTTTCCACATCTGCACAGGCTTGCTCTTCCAGATCCAGATCTCCTATGTCCATGCCCTCTGCTTCATCCCCTGTGTCTCGATGCATACTGTCTTGATGTCTATCTTATGTGGCCTCATCCCCCATCTTAGTGGGGATCTTGGTTATCTCCTAGTGGGGATGATTCTCCTTCCTTACTTCTGGATGCTCGATAGGGGTTTCCTCCGATAGGTTTTCGAGTGCACCAAATTTATTGGACACCCAGATATTTTTGTTCACCTCCTGGTTATCTTTCTTTTTCCCTCACTTTTGCGAGGAAGCCCCAGTAAACCCTTGATCCTGCTTTTCCTACTCCTTCCTAGTTGTTGGATTTGTAATGTTCATGGGACAGTCCCTAAATAGGTGACCATATTCATGGAATCTTCGGCACCTAAAAGGGATTTTTTTGTAATCCAAGTTTTGCAACCAGTCCTCGTCTTCCCATGACATTCTTATCGCTTCTGGAATTTCTTTCGTTATATCCATGTAGACACAGATCCTCACATAAGCTGTGTATCTTTGGGCTTTAGTTTGTTCTTATATTTTGATGATTCCCCAATGTGTTCCCCAAATCCTCTAGAATTTTCGGATCCCAGTGTTCGCATGACAACGAATACAACATGATCCATACTGGTGCAACTTTCATGTCTTTCTTGTGCGAGCAAAAAATTTCCTTCCAGGGTCGTAGGAATAAGCCTGTTGAATAAAAGAAATAGAGCCCCTCGTCCAGGATTATGTTCCTATCTTCCACATTAAAAAAAGGATATGGTGAAGAAACCCTTGGATCCCAATTGTAGATCATAATGTCCCTTGGGTTTCCAAGAAGAGTTTATCCACCAAAATAGGGATTTCTCATAACGCTGCATTCCCACGAACTTACCGATTAAAGCATGATCTTGACATATACTGAATGTTATCCCTTATCTTTGACAATCTGACCTGCGTAAAAGGAATTAGGGACACTTTGGGCATGCATTTCCTTGGTTTCTGATCAGTCTTCCTCTCGAGATTTGGTCTTGATCTAGTGATATCGGGATGTCTCTGATCTATAACCCTGATGGGCCCACCACCGAGGAGACTTGCATGCCTCCCCGTTTTCCCTCCTCCATACTCCAATCGATCTTCCCACCTTCATTGATCTATGAAAGCCCTTCCCCCTCTTTGTCCAATTCCCTTCCATTCTCAAATTACATCATTATTGTTAGGGTGTCATTTTCATTAACTCACTCATGTCATGTTATGGGCTCAACTCCTACATTATTTCTATTTATTATTTATAATTTTTTGTTATCGACCATGAATTACGTATATTTAAAATGTTACAATACATATGTCTTTGTTACAAGGACACATTCAAATAACTAATGAACAAACAAGTAGAATGAAAGTGATTAAAGAATTGACAACACCTTTGAAAAAATCCCATAATTAACGAAATAAGGAGACACATACCAAACATCAAACTCAATGCAAGATTAAAGGCTTACCTAATTTCCATAAGAGATACAATACTAGCAATGATACTACAATTATTGGTGTAAGGCTAGAGGAGATACCAAGCCCAAATCCTTGCGAAAATACAAAAGATACAAGATAACACATATAGTGTTAATTACAAGACTTAAAATGTATTGTTAGGTCTGTTGGTTTATTGGTCATTTGGGGGGGGAGGTGAATCAATATTGTTATCTTTTTACTATTTTAACCACTTTTAAATCTATCATTAGAAACACATAACAACAAGAATACACATAACACAATTTTAACGTGGAATCCCACTAGGGTAAACCACTAATACGTCCTATTACTGCAAAATTGTTATTTACAAATAGTTTTTCCTGCTGGTACAGACAAGGATGGTATTACACCTTGTTTACCAATACCAATTGAAAGGAGGCTATGACCCACTGGTTTATCAGCTACGACTGAAAGGATACTACAACACCCTATTTACCAATGTCAATTGGAAGGAGGCTACAACCCCTTGGTTTATCATCTACAACTGAAAGGATGCTACAACACCCTATATACCAATTCCAATTGGAAGGAGGCTACAACCTCTTGGTTTATCAGCTTCGATTGAAAGGATGCTACAACACCTTATTTACCTGTTAAAATTTTCATATGCTTAGCTAAGACATTAGTATTTCATTTCATATTCATAACAAAAGCATATAAACAACATCACTGAAAGATAGACAAGCACAACCATACAAAAGGAACACAAGGATTTATCCTAGGAAAACCCTAAAGGGAAAAACCCAGCAAAAGCTTCCTCAATATAGATGCCCCAAAAAGATGAAAGATAAAACCAGCACAGAGATCAAAGCTTGATCCTCCTCCTTCTCCAGCTACTTCTCTTCTCCACTAATGCGCTACACAAGTGAGAGTGTGTGTTTCTCAAATGAGGAACACCACACCTCTATTTATATTCATCTGTTCACTTGAATTAACTCATTCGACATGTAGGCTCGAGTTAATCATGTAGGCTCAAGTAACCACACTGGGGTGCTAATGACCCACCTTTACAATTAGAGGGGACAACCTCATGACTCTTATTAGTTCTTCCGATTAGAAGCATCGAGGTACAAGATAATACAAGTGGTTCTCCTGATAGGACCATCGGGGACCACAAAAGATACATATAGAATATTCTTTGAAGTTACAATATTTCAACACTCCCCCTTAACGAGAAGGGTATTCTACAACAACAACAACAATAGTAGGAGAGGACATCATCAACATCATCAGGGTAACACATCTATAAATCATTGGAATCTTTTCAACATCATATAGTCTTCGTCTTCAATATTCGACGATAGCAACTTCTTTAATCAACATTAGCAACATCTTCAACGCTTTGACCTTTCGATCAGCAACATCTTTAGCACTTTGACCTTTCGATCAGCAGCATCTTCACCACTTAGACCTTTCGATCAGCAGCAACATCTTCAGCACTTTGACCTTTCGATCAGCAACATCATCTTCAACACTTTGACCTTTCGATTAGCAACATCTTCTTCGGCACTTTGGCCTTTCGATCAACAACAACATCATCATCATACTCTGATCTTTCAATCAAACTCATAATTATCATCAGCCTCTGATCTTTCGATCAGAACCATCATCAACCGAACATCATCATACTCTAACATCAACTCATCATCATATTCTGATCTTTCGATCAGTACGTCATCATCATCATACTTTGATAATACGACATCATCATCATCGGGATCTCATCATCATCACATTCTGATCTTTCGATCAAAAACATCATCATCATCATCGCATTCTGATCTTTCAATCAGAAAACATTATCATCATCAGCAACATCATAATCATAAGCAACTTCTGATCTTCCAATCAGAAAACATCATCATCATCATATTCTGATCTTTCGATCAGAGAACATCATCATCGTCAGCAACAACATCATCATCATATTCTAATCTTTCAATCAGAGAACATCATTATCATCAGCAACATTTGATCTTTTGATCAGAAACATCATCATCATCATAAAAACATCAACATCATCAAAACATCAACATCATCATCATCAACATGATCCTTCCTTTCGGAATTACGGGATCAACATGTCTGTGGTACTCAGACGATCCTTCCTGTTGGAATTACGGGATTTAGGTCTTTAGGGAGTTACTAAAGATCCTTCCTTTCGGAATTACGGGATCAACATGTCTGTGGTACTCAGACGATCCTTCCTGTCGGAATTACGGGATTTAGGTCTTTACGGAGTTACTAAAGATCCTTCCTTTCGGAATTACGGGATCAACACATCTGTGGAGCTCAGACGATCCTTCCTTTCAGAATTACGGGATCAAGTCTTTATGGAGCTACTAACGATCCTTCCTTTCGGAATTACGGGATTT
>LPNX010298774.1:157000-195578 GCA_001517045.1 Pseudotsuga menziesii
TCCTTTTGGAATTACGGGATTTAGGTCTTTACAAAGTTACTAACGATCCTTCCTTTCGGAATTACGGGATTTATGTCTTTATGGAGTTACTAACGATCATTCCTTTCGGAATTACGGGATCAACACATATGTGGAACTCAGACAATCCTTCCTATTGGAATTACGGGATCAAGTCAATGATCCTTCTTTTCGGAATTACGGGATTTAGGTCTTTACGGAGTTACTAATGATCCTTCCTTTCGGAATTACAGGATCAACACATATGTGGAACTCAGACAATCCTTCCTATTGGAATTACGGGATCAACACATCTGTGGAACTCAGACAATCCTTCCTATTGGAATTATGGGATCAAGTCAATGATCCTTCCTTTCGGAATTACAGGATTTAGGTCTTTACGGAGTTACTAATGATCCTTCCTTTTGGAATTATGGGATCAACACAGATGTGGAACTCAGACAATCCTTCCTCTAGGAATTACGGGATCAACACACGTTCTCAAGTACCGAAGTCACTGTATCCGTTCTGAACCGAAGTTCAAGGATGATACAATCCTACCACATTCACAGGGACCAAGATCTCCGGATACATTTTGAACCGAGGTTCAGGGATGATGCAATCCCACACTTTCACGGGGGCCGAGACCTCCGGATACATTTTGAACCGAGGTTCAGGGATGATGCAATCCACCACTTTCACGAGGGCCGAGACCTCCGGATACTTTTTGAACCAAAGTTCAGGGATGATGCAATCCCACCACATTCATGAAGATCGAAGTCACTGGATCTATTTTGGACAGATGTCCCAGGATGATACAATCCCTCTTCATTCTCGAGGACTAAGGTCACGGGATCACTTTTGGACAAATTTCCTGGGATGATACAATCCCTCTTCATTCTCGAGGACCGAGGTCACTGGATCACTTTTGGACAAATGTCCCAGGATGATACAATCCCTCTTCATTCTCGAGGACCGAGGTCTCCGGATCACTTTAGGGCAAGTGCCCAAGGATGATACAATCCCATTGCAACATCGCTACTCCCCCTTTCGAGGAAGGTCTTTTCGAACAACACCAATCTTGTCTCGAAAGTGTTCGAACTTTACCCGAGACAGAGACTTCATTAGTACATCATCATTCAAACCATCATCATCTACATCTTCAGTATGTGAATACTGAAATATCACCATCTGTATCTCCAGTATGTGAATACTGAAAGCATCATCATTTATATCTTCAATATAGAAATACAGAATCATCATCATCTGCATCTACAGTATGTAAATACTGAAACATAATCATCTACAACTTATCTCGTATGTAGAAATACTGGATTTCTATGTGTTACAATCGAAACACAAGGTTCTCTGTCATCACAAATCTGGTTATCACATAGAATCATTGTAGTATCCATCTTCAGGTCAAAGAGACCTGATATTCGCTTCCGAAGCCATATGGCTTCACAACTTAGCAGAGCAATCTGCTATGTATTCTGCTTCAGCCATGCTACGAGTAACACTGGACTGTTTTCTGCTAAACCATGAACTCATAGCAGACCCCAAACAAAAGCATCTACCTAATGTGCTTTTCCTGTCTGAGATACTTTCAGCCCAATCTGCATCTGTGTACCCATACAATCTATACTCATATAAACCAAAGTCTATAGTCCCTTTCAGATATCTCATCACATGTTTTGCAGTTACTAGGTGAACTCGTCTTGGTTGAACAAGATATTGACTTAAGGTGTTCATAGCAAAACAAATGTTTAGTCTAGTATTTGTTAAGTACATCAATGACCCAATGATCTGTGTTTAATGAGTCATATCCAGTAACTCTGATGAGTCATCAGCTAACAAATTTAGGTTGGAGTCCATGGGTGTGGCCATGACTTTGCATTCCAACATATTGAATCTCTTCAATATCTGTACCGCATACTTTCCCTGGTTGAGAAAGATTTCTTCTAAACTTTTCCATACCTCCAGACCTAGGAAATAATGCATTAAACCAAGGTCTTTCATCTCAAATTCTTCTGCTAGTTTCTTCTTGCTTTCCATGACCTGTTTCTCATTTCCTTTCAAGGATAAGTCATCCACATATAATAACAGGATGACAAGTTCATCTTCTACAACCTTGAGATAAAGGTTAGGATCAGCTTTACTTTTGGTAAAGCCCATGCTCGACAAGAAACCATCTATTCTTTCATACCAAGCTTGAGGAGCTTGTTTAAGACCATATAATGCCTTCTTCAAATTGCATACATGAGTATGTCTATCTTCAACTTGAAATCCTTGTGGCTGTTCTATGTATATTTCTTCTTTGATCACACCATTTAGAAAAGTTGTTTTCACATCCATCTGGTGTAAGTCCCACTTCATCATGGATGCAAGTGCCATGGTAGCTCTAATTGAAGTATACCGTGCTACCGAGGCGAGTGTATCTTCATAATCAATTCCCTCTTTTTGAGAGAAACCTCTGGCCACAAGTCTTGCTTTATACTTCTCAATACTTCCGTCAGCTGCATGCTTTATTTTGCATATCCATTTGGAGGATACTATACTCTTTCCTTCTGGTTTTGGGAACTGTATCCCAAACATCATTCTAGTATTCTTTCATCATAACATCTTCCATGAGTTCGTCTTGTGGGGTCATCAACATATCCTAGTCTTCTGCATTCAAGCTTGAAGGTTGGAACACTCTTTACTCTTGGTAAAGTATCGATCCAGCAGGAAGTTGTCCATCATGTCGTACCATGTCAAACTTAGATATCTTCTGTAGTCACTCCCCCTGAAGTGGAGTATCATCTTCCTTCTTCATTCTATACAGATGGTTCTATGCTTGATATATACTTGTTAATAGAGTATGTCATGTCATAGTCTATTCTTTCTGAGGCAAATCATGAACCTTGCTTTGTACACTTGTTCTTGTAGATCCATATGGAAGATACTACGTACTTCCCTTTATGTCTCAAAATCATATTGTATTCCCCATGATCAACTGTTATTCTTTGATCATAGCTTCTTTCATAACATTCTTTTCTTCATCTTGAGTTATCTCTCATACCCATGGTAGTCTTCATCCTTCGAGGTGGATCTACCGCTCTTTGAAGCTCTTTCTTCTGTCATGGTGTCTCTGACCCTGGGAGCTTCATATTCATGTTTATTGAATTGTCATCACTTATTCTTTGGAACAAGTCTCATCCTTCTTTTCTTGTAGGAGGTTGTACAGTACCTTTCCTACAATTCAAATGCACCAGTTGCATGGTTAGAACTATTTCATAAATCATATGCATAACGAAAAATTCTTATGCATCATGAAACTGTTTAGCCAATACAACATTCATCCATATCTCACAACAACTTTCTAGACTAATCCAATATGTCAGAAAAGAGGTTTGATAAGTAGCAATGGAGAGTTGTATAGCACCATGAGCTACTTACCCATCACATGCATATTGGTAGTATACAGTCATTAATGCAGACAATCTATCATGCATAACACATCAACTGAATATAATCAAATGTAAAACAATATCATGAAATGACAATTGAATACTTATCTTTTATTTGTTTTGTGGGTAGACTCCATCTTGATCATTCTGCTTTATCATCATTTCTTATCCAAATGATAAGATGGATAAGAGGTTCGTCAAGAATTGAGTTCTTCATATTCCTCATCGCCTGAGGGATCTTCTTTGAATGGTGATAGCTTGATCTTCAATTTGCTCCCATCTTTCTTCTTCTTTTCTTATGAGACGAGCTTCTTCTTCTTCCCAAAGTCAACTGAAGGTAATCACTTTCTTCTGGCACACATTCCTCACATGAATGAATCCCATGATCATGGGAGGCCATTCAAGGTGGCTATCACCACTTCTGCATTCTCTGTTTCTTCTTCTACTGCTTCAAGATGTTATGCATTTTGGATATTCACATTCTTCAACTGTTTTCTCAAATCCATCTTTTGAATTATGTTCTTATCTTGAAATAGCTTGATCAAGAAATCAAACATCTTCGGTGTCTTTAGGGAAGACACTTGTGGTACAAGTTGATCCATGATTGAATCAACAGTGATCTTCTTGGCCTTGATCAAGTTCTTCTTGTGTAAGGCTTTGAGGCTCATCTCCCTCTAGAACTGGAACCTCTCTACTCATGTAGGTGTCCAATTCATTTTCATTAGAGAGATCAAATATTTTCATGCTTGGAATTTTTCAACTTCACCAAGCTTATCATCAAGCTGATGTGATAGATCACTTTGAAATGAGGACCTCAAATGAAAATAGCAAAAGATTAGATCTTACCGATTTGAGGTGTCCGTCCTGCTTCTGGAGCTGGCTGATCTAGGGTTTGTCAGAGAAACCCTAATTTTCAAAACTTGGAATCTTTCAGATCTGATTGGATAGAAATATAGATCTCTTCAAATGGAGCTGTCTAATGTACTCCTTTTCTGAAAATAGTGGAGGGAAGCTCCCGGAACAGGAAGCCCTAGTTTTCCAATTTTTTCTGCAGAAATTCCTGTTACTGTTTCTGTGATATCTCCGAAATTACTGCTCCTCTGTGTCTAAAATTTCTCATTGAGGTAACCTCGCATGTCCCTGATCTAAAACCACAGGTTTCATCAGAATTGGTTTCATCAGAATTGGTTTCACCAATTGGGATTTATGATCATTTTCCCAAGGTGACCTGTTACAAGACTGTTCAGAACAGTGAAGTTGTACGGCATGCCACGTGTCACTAGTTCATCTTCAGGCTCTAAAATTCGGACCACAGAAAGTACAGTCCGTGTTTTTTTTGTAACATCTTCAATAATTTCATTTGGACCTCTGTAGCCCACGCTACAACAATTATCCCCAGGTGTCCTGTTTAGGGATTAATTCTGGAAGAGGCTAGAACCCTAACTTGGAGGGATCATATCTCCCAGAATATAGCGAATCTGAGGTTGAATTTTGGAAACAGTGTAAATCCGGATTTTATCTTTAGCCTCTGCAATTTGAAACTCCTAATCCTTCACCAATCCCAAGATATTGCAAATGTACCAAAACTTAGCAGTTTTAGGGTTTTTACAGATAGGGGTCAAACTAGGGTTTGACTTTTTCGGAGTTTCACACAACCAAATTTCTTGATCCAGGTATCTAAACTTTGATTTTGATGAGGAGAAAAATCCTATGCTGGGCTCACTCAAAAATTCTTCTTCTGTAGAAAGCCCTAATTTTTCGTACGAAAACTAAAATGGCTCGGAATCGAATTCCGCTTCGACAGAAAGATGCGCCCTTCAATGGAGAGTCAGTCTAGCATTATTTTGCTGATCGATTGTGGATAGAGACCCAAAAAATAAGAATCCCTAGCTTCTATAGCTGCACAATGTATTCTTTTAGGGTGGCTCTGATACCATGTTAAAATTTTCATATGCTTAGCTAAGACATTGGTATTTCATTTCATATTCATAACAAAAGCATATAAACAAGATCACTGAAAGATAGACAAACACAACCATACAAAAGGAACACAAGGATTTATCCTGGGAAAACCCTAAAGGGAAAAACCCAGCAAAAGCTTCCTCAATATAGATGCCCCAAAAAGATAAAAGATAAAACCAGCAAGGAGATCAAAGCCTGATCCTCCTCCTTCTCCAGCTACTTCTCTTCTCCACTAATGCGCTACACAAGTGAGAGTGTGTGTTTCTCAAATGAGGAATGCCACACCTCTATTTATATTCATCCGTTCACTTGAATCAACTCATTCGACATGTAGGCTCAAGTTAATCATGTAGGCTCGAGTTACACATGTAGGCTCAGGTAACCACACTGGGGTGCTAATGACCCGCCTTTACAATTAGAGGGGACAACCTCATGACTCTTATTAGTTCTTTCAATTAGAAGCATCGGGGTACAAGATAATACAAGTGGTTCTCCTGGTAGGACCATCGGGGAAGGAGGCTACAATATTTCAACATTACCAATGCCAATTGGAAGGAGGCTACAACCCCCTGGTTTATCAGCTACAACTGAAAGGAGGAAACAACCCCCTACAGATTTGTTGCCTACCCTAGTGCCGCGCTACCACCGTGATATGTTTCTCATGATTCTCTCCCACTGAATTATATCACACCCATTGGTCTCTGATTCTGATCATGCAATTCGAACTGCAAGAACATCTTCCTTCTTACTCAGGTCGATGCTTAAATACTTCTCATGTTTAAGCTTCTTTCAACAATTGTGTCTCTTCAAACTGAACAAACATACATTTCACTATTATGCCCTTTCAAATCTGATTATCACACCTTTTAGAACATCCTTTCATGTTCTTCCATTGATCTTGCACGTCAGAGATCATTTTCGCATCTTGGAAACCATTTTTGCACCTTTGTCCAATGTTTGCATGTGCTTCCATACTACCAAACTTCTTTCCATAGGATCAACTTCTTGATCATATCAGAGTCGTTAATTTTATCTCTAAGTCAATCCAGACCATCGACCTAACCATTGATTTCTGCCTCAAAATCTCCTTTCTGCACCCAAGATTTTGTTTCAGCGATTTCCCACCATTGATCTTCGTCGAGCGTTTTCCTGACTGTCGATCTCCAAATTGTGGGATGTGGGATGCAGGATGTCGACTGTCTGTTTTTTCCTTTCCGCAAGCTTCTTTCCATAATTTTTCTTTCACGTCGTCGATCTGTTTTAGCGGAACTAACTTCAGCTGTCCAATCTTTCTAGATTGCGGAATGCGGAAATGTAACTTTTCGACTTTCTGCAATTTCTTCCGCAACTTTGTTTCTGCATTTTCCTGGACCGTTAATTTTCTTGTAGATTTACCCTTGACCGTCCGATCTTGATCTTTTGTGAAACTTTGGCTTTACCGCCTATCTTTTGTAGGATACTTCCGAACTGTCGGACCTTGTGCGGGATGCTTCCTAACCTTCCATTCTAGAACTAATGTGGATCTGCATTTTGTCTTTGCGGATTATACAAAAAATGATCCTCATTCATCAAATCTCATGTAGAGAACTTTGCCACCTCATCATCGTGTCATGTCATCACTACCTTCGTTTATGCCACCTCATCATCATGCCATTTTGTCTTTACTTTGACTTATGTTGCGTTAACTCTGCCATGGTATCTTTTTGCTTATCCTTTGTACTTCATAAGCCATCACTACCTTAGTATTTCATCATCATTAGGACACCATCATATTCCATGTCATCATGTGTGTCATGCCACATCCTCAACTATGCCATGCCATGTCATCACTATCTTAGCCTTTCATTGAGTTTGTCTTGCCATCATATCCACTGGTTATTCCTTTGTCATTCGTGAACACCTTTGACATCGATGACAACTATATACTCAAATTTGCCAACAATCTCCTCCTTTGGCATTGATGGCAACCTCTAAACATTCTCCCCCCTTGACAACAATGACAAAGGATAACCTGTTATGCCAATGTTGCACCTATTTTGATATAGGATTTCCCGTCTCTCTTCTTTTTGACAACTCCTCCTGTCATCATATCTCCCCTTTAACTGAACTTGGTTATTTAACCAATGTATTATCATTTATCTTAACATTTCTTTTTCTTGAATGATAGCTTAATTGATAGATCCATGGACTCCCCCTGTCACTGCACTTCTTCTCCTTTGTCAATATTTTTGTGACAGAGTTTACACTCAACATTTTTTTCAACACTTTTCCATTTTTTGATATAGGATACATGTTTTTTTAAAACTATGTTCCTGCTTCCATATCTAATTGTCTATTTTGCCTGTAAGTTAAATGGCTTCCGTTTTTACCAGAATTCCTTAAGCCTATGCATTTAGATCTTCATATAAAGACCTAGCATATTCTGTTGGATTCTTTTGGATTTTAGATCTATATTATCAACTGTCCAGAGACCCATAACTTCAAATCCTCAACACAAATATTACTTCAGTTTATTACATAGTTTCTCTGGTCTCACTATCTCAGACACAAAGACTCATAACCTCGACCTCTTTCCTTTGTCAATGCTAAAATCATCCTACTACCTTATCAATAGACTAAATTTTTATTTCTAGACTTGATTTTTCTTCTACTGTCAACAATTTATATGTCATGACTTCAAATACTAGGTGAACCTAATCATCTTTATCTTCTATCTAATTACAGACATCATGGTCTTCATGACTCACATTTTGTTGTTCTCACGTTACTTCATACATTCTCTTATGTCATCCATACACCAACCTTGATCACCTATCATCTTTGATGAAGATAGCTTTCAATATAATTCAACATTAGACACCAATTGAGTTTTTTCTTTTTGGATACCAATTGGAATTTTGTGTCTTTAACCCCCCCTAAGTACATACTTCCTCTAAAACCAATGGTGGTAGATAACACAATTTTGAAACCATAACCGAGGTTCATTAACCACGTAATTTGATCTGCGTTATCCCTCTTTTTCTCTTCTTTTCACATTGAATTTTAACCAGAAACAATTGTTTTCCTTCTCATATTTAAAATCCTTAATTTAAAGATATCAATCTCCCCTTGAGATCATGCAACATTATCTATGCCTTTAAGATGACCGTCCATGCCCTCAATTTTTTGGTTTTTTTTTTTAACAAAATGAGAGAATTTTTAGAAGTAAATTTCACAATCACTATCTCCTTCGTCATCTCTTTCATCCTTATCTACATTGGGATATTCTTCTACATCACCAAGTAGCTTTCCCTCATGATGAATGTCACTTTTATCTATGACCTCATTATTCTCAACATCAACTATTGAGACTACATTGATGACTAAAAGTTGTGATTCTTCTAAGGCTTCTAATTCTTTCATCCACAGCTTTTCAGGAGCTATACTATTTTCTTTTCCTTCACCATGCTCTGCGTTGGTGTCCTATTTCCTTTTCATCCTTTGATTTTCTCCTTTAACTCTGCAGTCAGCCACCTTGTGACCAAACTTATGACATCAATGACAATAACCATGAAATTTTTCTTTATCTATAAGAGGTATTTGGTCTCTCTGTTTCCTAACTGCCATTTTCTTCTACTGTCTATGAACTTCTACTAGAGCATCACATTTTAGTTTACAATTTCTAGCCAATTGTCCAAAGTTGTTACATTTGTAACAAGGCTATATCAAACCTTTGGAGAAGTCCAAACTGGTTATGATTCCTTACCTTCCGCATTTTAACTGCATCCTTCTTGTAATCATGAACTTTTTCATAAGCCTTGCACTATAGTGCTTTATGACCAAAGTTATTACAGGAATAACAATGACCCAGAAAGATTTTCTGATTTATATTTATTACTTGTCTCTTGAGTTCATCGTGAGTTTTGTCTTTTTCTTGAAAAGATAAAGCATATTCTTTGCATTTTTCCTTTTTAACAGGATTCATTAGTACTTCATCATAGCTCTTCGTACTTCCTCTTTGATTAGTGAGTGGGAAACTCTCTAGCTTCTTTTCTTTAACGAACCCTAAATTGAATATGTCACTGGATAATCTTTAATTGTTCAAAATGTCATCCAGAATCCTTGAGTTGTTTTTAAACTTAGATTTGATGAATTTTTCATCAACCCCTTCTCTAAGTCGAGCAATTTCTTTCTCAAGTTTTTCAGAATCTTGAATTCTCTTTCTGAGAAGAAATACTAGATCTTCCTCACTCTTGTTGGCCTCTTGAAGTTGGTTTCTCAAATCAGTAATAATCTGATATGTCTCTTCTTGGTATTTAGACAGTTTCTCTTTCATAACTTTGTTCTTTTTCGTACATATTTCAATTTCATCTACAGTAGCTATGTATTCAGCTTCTATGTCCACTTTTGATTCCTCATCTAAGTTTGTTGTTCCTAAAAATAGGATTTCATTATATTCACTCATTTCCTTATCTTCACTTTATTCCTTGGAATAGAAGTTCTTCTTTTTCTCTTTATACTTCTTTCTACCCTTATGACAACATGATTCTTCATGGTCACTCACTTCTTGTTTTGGGTAGGGACACTTATGGGAAAAATGTCGAATCTTGCCACAGTTGAAACATTTCAAAGTTATTTTACCTTTGTATTTCCCAGTGCCTTTATCAAGTCTACTTACAAAGAGGGCTTCCTCATCATCTAGATTTTCTGATTGATTATTGGAAGTGACTTTAAACGCTGCTCCTTTCTTCGAGTTTTTATCCTGTCTAGTTCTCATGTCATAAGCAATGAGAATTCCATGCAGCTCATCTACTGTTACCTTTTTAAGGTCATCTCGTTCCTCTAGGGTGGAAACCTTTGAGTCATATCTCATTGGTAATGTTCTTAGGATCTTTCTTACCACTTGTTTTTCTTTCAATTTTCCTCCAAGACCTTTAGTAGCATTAACCACCTCATCTACATGAAGAAGGTATTCCCCAATATTCTCTTCTTCTCTCATTTTGAGGATTTCAAATTGACCTTTATATGTCTACAGTTTGGATTCTTTGACCTTATATGCTCCTTCATAGATAATCTTCAATTTATCCTAGGCTTGTTTGGCAGATTTGCATTGCATAACCTTGGTAAACACATTGTTTGTTAATCCACTCAAGATTGCATTTAGGGCTTTGGAATTGCCTTCATATTCACCTAGTTCAACTGTGTCTATAGGGTATTGGTTTCCCACATGAACCTCCTTTTCAGTTGCATCCCAAACCTTCCATCCAAGGGACATCAGATGGAATCTCATTCTGACACTATAATATGCATAGTCTTCTCCTGTAAATAGTGGAGGTATGTTAGTTGCCATGCCTTCTTGTTGATCCATAGTGGTTTTCATAGAGGATCTACCTTCCAGTGGTTAAACTATGCTGAAGGAGCCTGCTCTGATACCAATTGTTCGTTTATTGGTCAATACTGAGAGGTGGGAGGGTGAATTAGTATTGTTATCTTTTTACTATTTTAACCACTTTTAAATCTATCATTAGAAACACATAAAAACAAGAATACACAGAACACAATTTTAACATGGAAACCCGATAGGGTAAACCACCAATACGTCCTATTACTACAAAATTGTTATTTACAAATAGTTTTTCCTGTTGCTATAGACATGGATGGTATTACACCCTGTTTACCAAGACCAATTGGAAGGAGGCTATGAACCCCTGGTTTATCAATTATGACTGAAAGGATTCTACAACACCCTATTTACCAATTCCAATTGGAAGGAGGCTACAATCCCCTGGTTTATCAACTTCGACTGAAAGGATGCTACAACACCCTATTTACCAATGTCAATTAGAAGGAGACTACAACCCCCTGGTTTATCAGCTACAATTGAAAGGATGCTATAACACCCTATTTACCAATTCCAATTGGAAGGAGGATACAACCCCCTAGTTTATCAACTTTGATGGAAATGATGTTGCAACACCCTATTTACCAATGCCAATTGAAAGGAGGCTACAACCCCCTGGTTTATCAACTACAACTGAAAGGAGGCAACAACCCCCTGCAGGCCTGTTTCCTACCCTAGCGTCACCCTGCCACCCTGATATGTTTCTCATGATTTCTCTCCCACTGAATTTTGTCACACCCACTGGTCTCTGATTCTGATCATGCAATTCGAACTACAGAGACATATTCCTTCTTACTCAGGTCGCTGCTTAAATACTTCTCGCATTTAAGCTTGTTTCAATAGTTGTTTCTCTTCAAGCTGAACAAACATACCTTTCACGGTTGCGCGCTTTCAGATATGAATATCACATATTTCAGAATGTCCTTTCATGTTCTTCCATTAATCCTACACCTCAGAGATTGTTTCCGCAGCTTGGAAACCATTTCCGCACCTCTGTCCAATGTTTGCAAGTGCTTCCATACTACCAAACTTCTTTCTGCAGGATCAACTTCTTGATCCAATCAGAGTCATTGATTTTTTTCTCTAAGTCAATCCAGACTGTTGACCTAACCAACAATTTCTAGCTCAAAATTGCCTTTCCGCACCAAGATTTTGTTTGAGTGATTTCCCACCATTGATCTTCATCAGGCGTTTTTCTGACAGTCGATCTACAGATTACAGGATCCGGGATGTGGGATGTCGAACTCCTTTTGCATTTCCGCAAACTCCTTTTTGCAAGCTTCTTTCCGCAAATTTCCTTCTACACCATCGATCTGTTTTAGCGGAACTAATTTCAGTCATTTGATCTTTCCAGATTGCGGGATGCAGAAACATAACCTTACGATTTTCTGCAAGCTCCTTTCCACAATTTTTCATCCACAACTTTGTTTATGCATTTTCCTGGACCGTTGATTTCCTTGTGGATTTACCCCTGACCATTCGATCTTGATCTTTTGTAGAACTTTGGATTTTTCGCCTATCTTTTGCAGGATGCTTCCTAATCGTTGGATCTTGTGTGGGATGCTTCCTAACTGTCCATTCTATAACTAATACGGATCTGCATTTTGTCTTTGTGAATTATACAAAAATGGATCTTCATTCATCGGATCTCATGCATATAACTATGCCACCTCATCATCGTGTCATGCCATCACTACCTTTGTCTATGCCACCTCATCATCGTGCCATTTTTTCTTTACTTTGACTTATGTTGCATTAACTCTGCCATGATATCTTTTTTCTTATCCTTTGTACTTCATAAGCCATCACTACCTTAGTCTTTCATCATCATTAGGACACCATCATATTCCATGTCATCATGTGTGTCATGCCACATCCTCAACTATGCCATGCGATGTCATCACTACCTTAGTCTTTCACTAAGTTTGTCCTGCCATCATATCCACTGGTTATTCCTTTTTCATTTGTGAACATCTTTGACATCAATAACAACTATATACTCAAATTTTCCAACAAGGTCCAAGGCATATTGAAACATATATCAAACAACAATACAAGCATTGGAGATGAGCATGTTGGCATGAAAAGATCAAGGTTTAAAAGCAAGGATTCCTAGTGAAAATCTCATGAAAAACTTGGCATCGATGACAATATCTCAATTCATTGACATCAAAATACATGAACTTAACAAATATAAAGCAAGTAAAACATTAGGTTATCATGGAGATCGTAAACAAAAATATCTGAAAATTGAAATACAATTTTCATAGTTGATGATTTTCAAACAATAATTTTATCCCACTATTATCATTGTATAATTATACACTCAAAATTTCAACTTTAAATGTAGTGGAAACAATAGAATCATAGAAATATAGCCATGCACAAGAGGACCAATATTTTACCTTGGGAAACCCAATCTTGGGAGAAAGAGAAAACCCAACAACTTTTCTTGGAAGAAATAAACATTACCACGATGAAGAGAAATAAAGTTCGTCCTCTTTTATGAGGAAACCCTAGCCATCAAGTTCATCCTATTTAATGAGGAAAACCTAGCCATCAAGTTCGTCCTCTTTCATGAGGAAACCCTAGCCACGATAGCGAACCTTGGGCAATTATAACAACCTTCACAAGATGCGCCTTGTAATTTTGCTAGACGCCCTTGAAATTGCACACTAGAATAATAGAGAAGAGATGTGCCGATGTGACAATGAAATGAAATGTTTAGTTGCTTATTTTATACACTTCAAGTTTTCTTCATTTCACTTTAGGGATGACTTGAACTTTTGTCTTCAATATTTGACGGGCCTTCTTTAATGCTTTTAAGGCCTTCTTCAATGTTTCAATTGTCTTGACTTGTCTTCTTGGTTACTTCTTCTTTACTATAAAACTTTTCCATGAGCCATGTTGATGTTATTCTTCTCCTCACATGCACGCCTATTCATATATATCTCTAATGTTGAATAGACCCACTAAGAATTCCTTGAAATTTCTCAGAGTCTACATCAATTCAACATTATAATAGACTTTTATATTCCACAAGGGGACGAAAGCCCCTATGAAATAAACTTGTCAAATCCTGCTCTAATATAGAATATATTACTTCATCTTGTAGAAGGTGATGTGAGAGAACTCTATGGCCAATCTCCCCAAGCCATATGACTTGGGATAATGGGAGAAGGACTACCCCTACCTAGGCCATTCACCTCTAGCGGTATGACTTAGGATTTGAGGGTGAATGTATCATTCCTTCTTAGTTAGATCAGCATGACCAATGTGGGAGAATGTCTACCCAATGTTGCAAATTGGAGAAACATCAAAACTCCCTCTCGGCAAGGGATACATTCTGCATCTCGAGTCTTTCACTCCTAGCCTAGTCAACATGGATAACTGGAGAAATATTGCATGTGGACCATTCACCACTAGACAAATCATGATGTCCCCGTGAGTGAATGTATCATTACTCCCTTGGTCAAACCAAGATGACTAATTTGGGAGAATGTTTTCCCGATACAACTCATCTATGGATATGTACTAGAACTGAACTGCTCCATTTTGCACTGTCTTGGGTGAAGTGATATTTGATCTCCTCACTAGATAGTCCTATAGAGGCTCTCAAATCCACATTTCTTCATGACTTGTAACACTAGATGCGATATATGTCACCTTTGTTGTACTAAGTGCTACAAAAGTCTACTCCTTGCTAAACTACTATATCCCAAGATAAAGCAACAACCTAAGGTGTTATTTTTGTCCAATGCAATCCCCACCCTGTTAGAATATGCATATCCTTGCAGTTTCACTTCACCACCTGAGAAATATCTTAGAACAAATCCAACTATACCACGTAGGTACCTCAACACATGCTTCGTTGCAACCCAATGTACATGCATAGGCTCAACCATAAACTAACTTAGGGTGCTAACTGCAAAGAAAATATCTAGCCTAGTGTTAACTAGGTACACCAAGGATACAATCAACTTCCTGTGCATAGTGGGATCCAATCAACTGCCTGTGAGGGAGGTAATCCTGACTGGGGTACCTCCTCTAGATATTAGCAAATAGAGTTGCGGCTACTCCCTCTATGTTGAAGCACTTTGCTCCCTCGACAACTAAGTATCCTACACTGTAGCAACCTCCTACCCTTTGCAAGATTGATCCTTGTGTATCCATCTATGTCATCTCCCATTAAGTGGGTCTACTAAGACAAGCCTTTTGCTCCCTCCATAAAACTGAATACCATTTATGACTCTCTATGCGCCTGCAAACTTCCTGATCCCATAACTTATATAATGTTTCATCTTGATGCTCATTTGGATTGCATGCTTGATCTTATAGATCCACTTGGAACTCACCACTGACGTTCCCTCTAGTCTCAGAACTATCTCCTACAAATCATTCTTCATGATTAGCTAATACTCTTCCATCATGGCATCCTTCCAAACTTGCTATTGTGTTTCCTCCTCATAGCTAGAAAGATAAGAATCAATGATGTGACTCCTCAATTCCATGTAACTTGAGAATGTCTGAGGTCTTTTTCTCCCCTTGAAAGTACTACTGGGAGTTGCATGCCTCTCTGCATCCTACAAGTATCACAAAGCCATGTTGGCATCTTCTTGATCATTACAACATCTCTACGTAGATCTAGTGGCTCTATTGGCTCTACTGACTCTTGATAGTTTGAAGGTTGAACAATTGGACTAGAGGGATATGTACCCTCAGCCTTTGATCCTCTTTCTCATCACTATCAATATTCATGCAAGACTCTCGAGACCTCTTGAATGCTACATCTTCATTAAAAGTAACATCTCGACTAACCTCAATCGAAAGTTGTCATGGAAAGTAGATCCTATAGGCCTTTAAAGTCTCACTATATCGCACAAAGGTACCCTTCTTCCCAGAAGGTTCCAACTTTGTCCTTTATCTTGGGGAATGTGGATGCAAACTGGACCACCAAAGATTCTCAAATCACTGAGCTCTGGCTTCGCTCCTATAATTTCCTATTAAGGAGTCTTGTCCCCCAATATTCAGTCAGGACTCCTGTTATGAGCATAAACCATTGTAATGGGCACCTTTGCCATAAGAACATGGGTAAATCTTGATCAAGAATAATTTCCTTGATAGTTTCTGCAATGGACATGTTCTTCCTTTCTGCAACCCCATTCTATTGAGGGTTGTAAGGAACTGTCAACTCCCTCTTGATCCATGCTTCCTTGTAGAAATCATTGAAGTCATTGGAGTTGTACTCTCGTCCATCATTTGACATCAACACCTTAATCTTCTTCTCTATCGAGTTCTCTGTTTGATCCTTGAAATCTTGGAACCTGTTGAATACCTCATCCTTGTCCTTTATGAAGTAGATCCATGTATTCCACAAGAAATCAATGAACGTTACATAGTACAAGAAGTCACCCAAAGATTATATTGTCATTGGTCTGCATACATACGAATGCACTAGATCCAAAATCCCCTTTGACCTACTATCACTACTTGGAAAAAACCCTTGGCATTCTTTCCAAGTGCACAAGGAAACACCTTCATGCTCTACCTAGAGCTTTGGAAGACTTGTAGCCATCTTCCTCAATTTTTTCTCTTTAGTGTTGTTCCTGTAACCACCTCTTAACTCCAAGAAACAATCATTAAAATGTCTGGCTAGGGAACCCTAGGGTACACCTAACCTTAAAGGAAAGAAAATAAACTAGAATGAGAAGAAGCAACCTAAATTATTCAATCTAATATACAAATTGCAGTAGACCCTACATCAAGAATATAAGCTTAATAAATAGAACGTTGAACCTCTTTATGAAGTCCCCCTGGAGATGAGGGTTGGTCTTCAAGTATCAATCTTCATATCTGTTATGGAAATGTAACAATACAGTCCTCATATATACCCTTATATCTGATTCAAATATGTTGAAACAACCTTAGAGTGTGTGCCAAAACTTTCCTCAAGTATCCTCTTAAACATGCCTTTGTCTTCTTCAAAATCTTGTTTTCAATATGTCCTTAGAAAATGTGCCATAAAGGCTTATCAATTATGTCCACTACCATTATAAAATCAACCTTTAAAATTTTCCACAAGGGTTTCTACAAATATACCCCTTATAACTACAAATATATGGTCTTATTGTTGATACTCATACTACAAAGGTATGCTTCCACGACTAATCACACGGTTTTCCATTATAGGTTACAGTCTACACACATATCTAGGCCCAAAACATTGACTTGTTTGATGTGATGGAAAGTTCTATGTCCTCAATTAATGATGAAAATAGGTATTCTACAGAGGTACAAGGATGAGAATAAAGTGTTTCCAACTAGGATATGAATGTATAGGATTGTGTTATCCTTCTTCAAAATTTCAACAAAAAAAACTTTCATTTAACCAACCCAATAATAATGCTCCTTGATGAACAAGAGGTATGAAGCTTCTACAAATTTTCAGATTGTTGTATCATCAATACATATTTTGTATGACAGTTCGGACCATATCAAACCGTATGGATGTACGAATTGTATCGACCATCCATAAAATCAAAATTTTCAAAATGTTGGAAATCTCTTGAAACACAAATATCTTTGAAAAGAATGACATGTACATAATTCTGTGTTGTATGAATGTATAGAATCTATGCGATTTTCCAGAGATAAAATATGTAGAATCTATCTTCAACCTCAAAGTGTTGAAATATGAGATATGAGGGATGAAAACTTATCAATGATTGTCTTTAATACTGCTTTGATACCATGTTGAATTTTCTTATAGCAGAAGAAATACGATTTTCATATCTGATAATTACTTCCTAATCATTTCCAAACAATAATTTCATCCCACTGTTACGATTGAATAATTGCACACCGAAAATTTTCAACTTTAAATATATTGGGAACAATAGAATCATAGAAATATAGCCATGCACATTAGGCACAATATTTTACCCTGGGATACCCAATCTTGGGAGAAAACCAAACAACTTTTCATAGAAAAATCAGTCCAATATTATAACTACATTAACACCATGAAGAGAAACCCTAGCAAATAAAGTTCATCCTCGTTCATGAGGAAACCCTAGCCATCAAGTTCATCCTCTTTCATGATGAAACCCTAGCAAACATAGTGAACCCTAGGAAATGATAAGAACCCTCACAAGATGCTCCTTGTAATTTCACTAGACCCCCTTGAAATTGTGTACTAGAATAGCAGAAAGAGATGTGATGAAGTGATAATATAAAAATATTTAGTTGGTTATTTATACACTTCAAGTTTCCTTCATTTCACTTTAGGGTCGACTTGTAATTTTCTTGTATGGTCCACTTGTACTTTTGTCTTCAATATTTTTTGGGGCTTCTTCAATGATTTCAAAGGCATTGAATAATGCTTTCAATACTTTTAATGTTTCATTTGGCTTGACTTGCCTTCTTGGTTATTTCTTCTTTACTAGAAAATTTGTCCATAAGCCATGTTGATGTTATTCTTCTCCTCACATGCACAATTATTTATATAGATATCTAATGTTTAATAGACCCACTAAGAAGTCCTTGACACTTCTTAGAGTCTACGCCAATTCAACATTAGACTAAACTTGTATATTCCACAAGGGGATGAAAGCGCCTATAAAAAAAAACAAGTCAAACCTACTCTAATATAGAATATATCACTTTGTCATGTAGATGACAATGTGAGAGCACTCTGGGGACACAATTCCCAAGCCATATGACTTAGGCTAATGGGAGAAGGACTTCACCTACTTGGTTCATTCACCTCTAGCAATATAACTCAAACTCCAAGGGTGAATGCATCATTCCCCCTTGTTCAAATCAACATGAGCATTCTGGGAGAATGTTTTCCCAGTGCTGCAAATTGGAGAAAACAACACACACACACACACAATATATATATGTGTGTGTGTGTGTGAAGGAACAAGCTTGAGGAAAACCCTTTGATTACTTCCTTATGATTGGATGATTGTTAATGAAATAACCCGGGTGTTAAGCCTCAGACATTTGTTATTATATGTTTTGTTAATGTGGCACAAGGTGCCGGGTTGGGGACTAGGAGTTGTTGCTCTCCCTAACATTACTTGTTGGGACCTATTTTTTATTATTTTGGTTTATGGCGGTACTATTACACCTCTTTGATGTTTGGTGGGACCCTCTTGTCTAGTGCTCCCTCCTTGGATATTCCAAGCCTCTTGTGATGCTCCTCATGCTCGCATGCACCCTCGTTAGCTATTTTTATCCTACACTCCTTGAAAAATGTGTAACCCCCCTCTTGTTTCACCTTTTGTTATTCTAGGAAAGGGAATCTTTAATTGTAACCCCTCTCATGAATTGAGTAACCCCCAGTGAATTTGAGTTACCTCACTTGGACTTCAAGTCAATATCTTGGGAATTTGAATGGCTATAGAAGGATTCGAACTGGCTCTCTTTCTTTCGTATTCTCTCTCTGAGATCTCTAGCGTGGGGGAATGCTCTCTTGTCTGGAAAATGCATGCTCTTGAGTAAGAGATGCATTGCATTGTAGGAATATTGAAGGCCTTGTAATGAGGTTTGAAGGCCATATAATGGGGATTTAATATTAAACTATGATTACACAACATGAGTCCTTATTCCATTGTTTGTCTCTATCCAATCTAGCTCATAAATCCTAGGGAAGGAAGTGATATCATAACGGCTTGTGTAGCAAGGGGTGTCACAACTCACTAGGTAGTGTAAATGGAAGGGAACATTGATATGGTCAAAGGTATAGTCATGGTATTCTCACGGTGTTGAGAAGGGTGCAACCATATGTCCTCATTAGATATTTTTAAGCATTTATGAATTGTGATACTTGTTTCATTTCCTTCAGTACATTGTTTCCAGTAAGGAATATTTTTTGTTTCAATGAAAAGTTTCTGTTTGATTGAGATACAATTGTTTTTGTGTGGAATTGTTCCCGATGTTGAGATGAGTGCACCATACATTTTGGTTTGAGAGTACCTCTCCTGTGGATCTATGGAATTGTCTCGAGGGTGATTGCCATATTGAAATATGCATGAGCATGGCATATATATGACTGGTTGGAACGTTGTCTTGTTGACACTAGTTACTTTTCATTAAGATGAGTATTTTGTTATATGCTTATTTACTGTGATTTCTGATATACATGTGCTCATCGATATGATGTCATTGTTGTTTACATAGATCTAGGTGGCAGACATAAGATCTTACCTATTTCTCATTTATATGGTTGTAGATGATAACCTTCATATATGGTTTTGTTTATGTTAATACGGTTGTAGGTGGTAGTTAGAGGATCTTATTTTTAACACTGTTAATATGGTTGATTGTGGCAGCATGTATATTTGTTTATTTACATTGTTTATGGTTTCTTTGCAGATTTGACAATATTTAAGTTTAAATGGTTGTAATAGATCTAATATTTCATGTTTGAAATCAAGTTAATGACTTGCTCATATTTGGCTTCATTTCATGCCTGCATTTACCTTGCATAGAATATGTATTGGGGAATGATTTGCATTTGTATTCATGCATTTCATTTTAAAGGATTGAATGTTTTATTCCAGTGGCTCTTCCGCATCCCGACCTAGCCTTAGTTACCCTTATTCTATTGTGCATTACCTTGATTCATCCTTCCTCTTAGATTTCTAGGTGTCCTTTGTTAGACATAATGCCACACTGAGAGGGGGGGTGAATTAGTGCGCGAGGAATTTTACCCATTTTCACTTTTTGAAAACTTAAACAAAGATCATCATTGCAAACAAATAATTTCATCAACATTAATAAATCACATCACAAGAGACACTGCATAAGATAAACTTGTAAACTTTATTATGTCAAATTTGATAATGGTTACATTGAAGGCCACAACCTTGGGGTCTGCATCGGATTCAACTAATTGAGAAGCACCAACTTATATTCCAAGACTATGCTTGGGTTTTCTTAGTTCCAACTAAGAAGAGGTGCAAGACCTATATTTCCTTCACATACTGATTATTATCTCATTGATTTGTCATCTAATGCATCTGCCATCAATCATATGCTACTCAAAACAAATTGTCCACTTTTGTCACTATCAGTCTTCTATCTTTGTTCTTGTCAACAATCTTTTGATGCCATCATGGATATCCCAGTCATGTTATGTCAATTATCATACAAATCCATGTGTTTAAATCAATATTGCTCAGTTAGTCATCAAGGGATATGCTTAAGTTACTTCATATACCAACTGATCACAATCTTGACTTAGCATACAATCAACAAGGTTGATTGACAAGTGTCGTCAAGGATTGTACTAATTGAAAGTCATAGATATTGTCATTAATACTTATGAGCTTCCATGCTTTCTCTTCAACCTTATCTTGTAAGCTACTATCACAAGCTTGTGCACTAGCTCACAAGTTTTCAAGAAAGTAATGTTGGGTTTACCTGTGTAAGAGAAAGTGTCCTTGGATGCCCTATTAGCAATTCAGTCAATGGTAACACCAATACCCTTCAATCTTATTTCTTCGGACTTCAATCAAACTTTAGATACTGTAAGATCAAACCAAATGAATGTTGTTTTGGAGGCCAAATTTCATCACTAATTAGGGCATACTACTTCTTCAATACCTTCCGAAATATCAGAATTAAAGCACCACTGAATAGTTCACTCCTTTATTTGATTGTTTCTGCCTCAAAAATTCAGAGCCAAAATATGATCTTCAAAAGTACTTTACTGTTGCTCCGTCAGAGATATCTTTATGCCCAAAAATCAGAGATAAAACGAATTATGTGGTTGCCTTAGTCTTCACTTGCATTTTTTTTAAGCTTGCTTCCTGAAAATCAGAGCTGCTAAACTTTCGTGGCTGCCTCATTCTTCACCTGTGTTTTTTTAAGCTTGCTTCTCGATAATCATAGAGATATATTAACCCACGAAATTCCTTGTTCCTTTTTTGTAAATACCTCATGTATATATATAAAATCATGGGGAAAAATTAATCCTCTTAGCTGGTTGACCTGTTAATTGTATGTATTTTTTAATTAATTATTTGATTGTAAATTTAAGGAATTAACCCCTTTTATCAAGCTGGATGACCTTGTCATGTTTTCATTTAATTTGTGTAATGAGTTTTCCATACATAATTTAAATGCATTAGGATGACAAGGGTTATGTGTATTCCATGCTCTTATTTAATTACCATTCATCAAAGTATTCAAGTGTATAGGCTTCTTTAATAAGTGCTTGGTCTTCTCATCCATTTGTGTAAAGTGTGAAAACATCACCATCATAAGGACCACCAAACTAACATCAAGAGATTCATCAATCGAGCTTTAAGAGCCTCATATCATCTAGCTATGACATGTCATCATGTATTTAATCAAGGTCTTGTTTGTGGAATTTAATCCCGTCATCAAATGGTAGCATGGATCAACATCAAGCAATCAAGTGTGTCCAAGTGCCATCATGCTACAATGTGACATGTGGGTGCCAAAAATTCTCATGTACTAGGACCATCTCCAAGGGTTCCAAGACCCCATCAAGCCACTAATATCCATACAAACCACAAATGACCACATAATGGGTCATTTGGATCATTCATTCCATGTCATCAATATTTATGACTCCTAATGACTTCAACGCCCAAGCTATCATGTCATCAACATTTGTATTCAACCTTTATCACTCCTTTGCCCCCTATCATTCCTTTATCATTAATAGGTGTCATCAATGATAGCCTATGGTCAACAAACTCCCCATTTGTCATTGATGGCAACATTTTCAATTACTCCCCCCCTTTGACATTAATGACAAAGGGACAAAATATTCATTAAAAGCTTCACAAAGTTAAAAAAAAGGATTCTTGTATACCGAAGTGTTTTCTCCCCCTTTTCATGTAGACTTCTTCATTTTTTGAGTTGTAACTGTTTGATCTTTCTTATAAGACCTGCTTGCTCCCCCAAACTAATTGTGTATATGGTGCCTTTGCATAGGTCTTACTTCCAAGAGATTCTTTAATACATGTAGACCTTGAGTATCAACTTGATTTATGATCAAAATCGGAGCTATAGTTCTTCTTACTTCATTTTCTTATGTTTCCAACTATCATCTTTTTTAATATATTGCTTCAAAGGTTGTCACTTTAGCAACACTTGCTTGTTACTTTGGTTATTGTGTACATGTGGGTATGTCATGGGACTATACACTTGTTTTACATTGCTTGTCTACTATTATATGATACTTACCAATTGAAAGATGTATCTATATACATATATATCCACTTGATTGAAGGTAACATGAGGATGTCTCAGTCAGCCAAGCTTTTCAGAGTATGATACAAATAGTAGTGTCAAAGAGAACATTTTTTTGTAAGTGTCATCACAGAGATCAATCCTTACATAGCTTTTCCTTGAAATATTTCCAAATCAAAGCTTGACCTTTACCACTTCAAAAGAGTTTCAATGTATATTTGCATACTGTTAAGGTTCATGATAGAGGTTCATATATCTGAACTTTAAGTCTTTCTCAAATGTTGCTACCAACCTTGAATTTTCCTAAAAATTCCTTAATGCACCCAAGACTTTTTTTGCATGTATAGTCTAGTAACTTGTTGCTTCCTCATGTAAATTGTTGCTATACATAGTTCATACCTTCTACATGATGCTACTGTCCACAAGACCCAAGTCCTAATTTCCACTAGTGTTGTGGATTCCCCAAGAATCTTTAAACCTTCATGGGATACAATCACTACCTAGGGAAACCAGAAATCTCCAAATTCATCATGACAATAGGTTTTATTTCATTAGAAATCTAGTAATGACTTATAGATTCATTTGTGTACTGAACTCAGAGATGATGAAGCTTGGATTCTTCAACACTTGTGCAAAGAACTGTGCAAAGTTAAATTGTAACGCTTTGTCATGTTTCCCTTATACCAACAACAAGTGTTTCTTGGAAAAATCCTTGTCAAGAGAGTCATCAGAACATTTTAAGGATGCCATAAGGAATGCATCAACATTCATCTAGTAAACTCATAAAATGTGAGCATGCATTAAGAACAATTTTCCAAGCATCACTTGCTTGATTGCTTGAAACCCCCATGATTTTCATATTGCTCCCCCTTTCAACTTGCCAATGTAGCCACGATTCTTGGACCTGTCTTTGGAGTAGCCATTAATTTACTTTGAGTTCATCCTTCGAACTTCATGAAATCAAGGTGCATTAAGGTCTTTGAGATACCTCAGCTTGGCATGCCACATGGCAGCAATTTTCAAGTGCAATGATCAACTTCATTCGCTTTCAACGAGACATTATTTTTCATCCATACCTTAGTGTCCTTGACTATGAGTGACTTGTCTTTTGGGATTCAAATATTCCTGCATAGTTTTTCTTTGAAGACTCATTGGTTCTTCTTGCAGGTGTGTATGAAGGACTCCTCATTGGTTGTCTTCTTGGACTTACACAATTTTTGGCTTTATTACCAAAGCCACTACAGTTGTAGCATCTCATGGTGTGGAAATTTGCAGCAATGTGACCAACATGATTACATGTCCAACATCTAACCATATTGTTGGGACTTTGAACACTTCTTCTTCCATGGTATGTACAGTCCATATCCTTGTGACCAAAACCATTACATGAATAACAATAACCATTGAATCTATATTCACACCTGGATGTCTGGTTTCACTTTAAATATGTATATTTTATGAACATGCTTTGGGAAGTGGGATTAACTCCTTGATGTTTTTCTGAATTTTTAGTTATTTATTATGTGCAAGTACATGAGGAGCAACTAGGATTTCATTTTTGGAGAATGACGGGCTTGCCTCATACTTTCTAGGTGTCCATGTATCTGCTTCAAAATTTTATTTTCTCGACTTGTAGCCAAGGCCAGATTTATCAAAAGTTGATCTTTGGCAGTCCAAGATCTCATCCAAGATGATTGAGTTGTTCCTGAACTTCACACTTGTATTATAATTTTCACTTGTATTTCTTATACCAACAACTTCCATCTCACACTTTTGACATTTCTCCTCCTTCTCATCCAATTTGTCCTTCAAGACTTCCTCTATCCTTTGGCTTCTTCTAGCTAAGTCTTCAGCTCAACGCCTGCCTTCCTTGTTTCTTCAAGTTCTTCTTTTTGATTGATCAATTTAGTCTTTAGTCTTTCAAATTCATCTTCTTTGTCTTCCAGCTCATCTTATAAACTTGTCTTCTTGTGATTGAGTTTCTTGAATAGATCCATAGACTTCTCATGGTACTTTTTGAAGGACCCCAAAATATTTCTTTTAAGTCTCAAATTGTATCTAAGATCAATGTCTGCTAGTGAAGGTGTGCTAGGAAATCTTTCTTAGCATCTTGAACATCATTTTCAATATTGTCACAATCAATGCTACTATAATTAGAAGTATTCTTACCTTCACGGGTTTCTGATGCTTTCTCTTCCGTTTCTTCTTTCTTTTCATCTTCATGTGAAAATTGAACCCAAGAGATAGAACAATTACACTCACAAAATTGCTAATCAAACATGCAAAATTAACATCAAAGGAGACTGAAATTGGAGCATAACACTAATCTGTATCGAATAAGTGTACAATAGCCAACCTTGTGAAGTAATAGGCTGCTGCAATATATAGTTACATGAGAGATTCAAATGCATAAGGATGTCATTCGAAAAGGTCAAAAAGTAGGCTTATTAAATCTAGTCAAATTCCCCATAGGTGCATAAAGCAGTTTCCAAATCCACCAAGATGCTCATGAATTGGCTAATTCAAGTAGGAAAGCTAATGAGGGATGGAAGGACAACTCATACATGCTTTTATTAGCAAAAAATGAGGGAGGATGATATGGGAAAAAAACAATTCAACTACACCTAGTCTAGCTTTTTCTTTTGCCTTAATTCTCAATAAAACATGCTTCTTTTTAGAAAAAGAAGATATGCACTTTGGATGATCTAGAATAAAGCATACATGCTAAAATGGGTTTCTAGGATGTTTCCCAAGTGCTCCATGACTCAGTTTTGGCATGTGTTGACTTCTAGGACATGTAGAAGGCAACTAGCATAGAGTGGAATCTAGGAGACTAGGTAATAAAACAAAAATGATTTAATTAATGTCTAAGGTAGGTAAATATGGGTTGATTATTCTAACACCCCCCCTTAAGCCTGAATTTATGAGTAAATATCAGAAAACTATAGGGCCTAGCAATAAGGATTAGTCACCCTTTACATACTGCTTGTCCATACAACCAAGGAAAGAGGCAAAAACCCAGTGGGAAAATCCTCCCTTAAACATGGACAGGAAAACAAAATTTGGAAATATTGTCATCAATCATGCTTCACAGCATGATCAGCAATCTCTAGCAGTAATTTGAGAGTGCTGAATGTTTTCTCACAAAAAACTTTGGTGAAGATGTCTGCTACTTGTTCTGAAGATGCACAGAAGAGTAGATGAATGGTGCCATCATGCACAAGCTGTCTGATGTAGTGCATATGGATCTCAATGTGCTTGGTTCACTGTCTCTGAACTAGATCATTATAGATTCGAATGGTGCTCTGATTATCACAGTAGATAATAGTTGAAAACTCTAATTTGAAGCCACATTCTCCAAGTATTCTCTGCAGCCACAAACATTGAGTTGTTGCATTTACAACTCCTCTATACTCTGCTTTTGTAGATGAGAGTGCTATGGAACTCTGCTTCTTGCTTGACCATGTGATTGGTCCTAAGCATGAAAACATACCCTGATGTTGACTTTCGATCTGTGTTGTCACTTGCCCAACCACTGTCAGTAAATCCAATCAAATCAAGATCAGATTTTGCTTTGTAGAATATCTCATGAGTTCTTGTTCCTTGAACAACATTTAGGATCCTTTTGGCTACTCTCCAGTGGATCTCATGAGGCTGATACATGTATATTGAAGACACACTAACTGCATAATATAGATCAGGTTGAGTGTGTGTAAGATAAAGCCAACACCCAATCAACTGCCTATACAGTGTATTATTTACCATAGGAGAAGAACATGCATCTTCAAGCTTAACTCCTGAAAGGAAGGGAGCCTTGCTTGGCTTGCAATATTTCATGTTGAACTTGTTTAGTAAATCTAAGGCATACTTGGACTGATGTACTTTGATTCCATGTCGGGATTGAGCAATTTTGAGACCCAAAAATTGGCTCAACAATCCCAAATATGTCATAGAAAATGCATGGTTCATTGCATCCTTCAAGGAGGCAATCTTTTTCTTTTAACTTCTTGTAATCAGAAGGTCATCCACATACAAGAAAATAATCATCAAATAACCTGTAACGTCCCCGACCCTCCAACCGACGAAGAGGACGCTATGATACATCAATCATCCGGGCATCTAGCCCCATGAACAAGAACATACATACATATAATGCTAAAGCATGATACTTAAAAACATAAAACATATTACAATGCATTAATCATTCATATACATAGCGGAAGCAAACAACATGCATTCATATACGATTCAACATTCAACATGCAAATCATCATTCATCAGTGGCAAATATAGTTGTAGACACAAGGTAGGCAAGAATACTTATCTTATAGCGAACTTGTCCCGCAACCAGCTACGTCGCTGTAACGTTCCACCCAACCATAGGCCCACGTGCTCTTTAATCTCTCAGCAACGTTGCCACCCCTGAGCCGGGTATGATTCCCCAAGGAATAAGGAACTAACAGGCTTACACATAGCCAAGGATAACAAAACCATAAGGATACACAGTTCAGCCAAACCAACACAGTTGAGTTTATCAGGTGAACAACAAATCATCCAAGCCAACAAATTTGGGTTTATCAGGCCATCCAGGAGCTAGGAAAGGCTAAATGCTAAGCTGGTGAGCTCATTGAAGAGCTAAGGACACCTACACTAGAACCAACCTGGCTTCTAGGACACCCACACACACCCAACACAAGGAAATCAGTCCTTTCTCTACAACGCAATCCCTCAGACCCTGATCTCCCTTCCAGTGCTATTCAGGGGTTATGGAGAAGAAATCCATCCCACTAGCTCTGTTTGTGTGGTTCCCAAACCACTAGGTTTATCAAGCACATCAGGCCCTCATTCACCACTCCAATGCAGTTCGAGGACAAAACCACTGTGTGCATGCAGCAAAACAGCTATTCAAGCTTTAACATGGGAAAACAACTCCCTGGATCGTTCTTGGCCCTATTCTGGCCAAAACGATTCCACACCAATCTACAACAGCCAAATCACACGGGAAATACAAAGTCCAGCAATCGTGGAAAACAACATCCCACGAACAACCATGAGCCCACAGCACACAATCCCCACTGCAATCGATGGAGACTTACCCAGACTGAAATGATAAAGGAACAAACTCCTAATCTCTACATGAGGGAGAAATACACAGCCAACACACTGTGGATGATATCACGGTCATGATTCAATGATGGAGTAACAGAGCGTTACACAGTTTGACAATGGTGAATGGGAAAACGATCTCCTGTGTGAATGGAAAAAGAACACAACCACGGACTGGAAAACGGTGTGAGGGAGGAAAAGGAGAACCCCCACACAAGGATTGTAATCCCTTTTAACTCTGCTCTGCATGAGGAAAAATGAACAGTCGCAGGTGGGGAGAGTGGACAGAATGATCAACAATCTAGATCGCTTCGTGGAGAGAGTGCAGGCGTGTGGGCATAGTGGTTTTCCTACCAGCAAAATAGAGGCCCCAACTAACAATAGAATAATTAAGGTGGCAGTGGCACATGGATTTTCCCCCATGGCTCAAGATTTAGCATTCCCCCTCCTTATCCTTAGGAATCATGCCCCTTCTCAATTTGGTTGCAATGAACATAGTTGGTTGGGTTATTTAATTAAAGATGCATAATTACATGATGCCACAACTTAATTGTATGCCGCATGTCCCGATATACCATCGATGACAATTTCTATCCGAAATATGACATAACCAAATCGATGGTAGCTCCGCACCATGATTATTTACAATATATGTATCATGCGAACGGGGTCAAAATCAGGGTGTTACATTCCCCTCCCCCTTCAATAGCACTGTCCTCATTGCTTTACAAAATTTGAACAAAATGCTACACTGGTACCGCCTTAGTGTTCCGCAGAATTGAACAAAAATGGATGTGCCAATCGCATGGCATCCTCCAGCTCCCATGTAGCCTATTTAGGTCCGTAGTGTTTCCATTGCACCTTTACCTGCCCTATGGCCCGGTTCCGGAGCATTGTGACCTTCTTGTCGAGTATGAGCATTGGCTCGATTTGGAACTCTCCCTCGAGTTCCACCTGAATCACATCCCAATTTATCACATGGTTAGGATCATGTACACATTTCTTAAGTAAAGAAACATGAAAAACATTATGAGCTCTAGTACTAGCAGGCAATGCAAGTCTATATGCAATAGGCCCTATTCTTTCAAGCACTTCAAATGGCCCACAATATCTAGGTGACAGCTTGGCACAACTTCCAAGATTCAAGGAACTCTTCTTTTCTTTTACTCTGAGGTGAACATGATCTCCAACACTGAACTCTCTGTTCATCCTATGCTTATCCACATAGCTTTTTTGCCTGTCCTGTGCTACTTTCAGATTCTATCTGATCTTTACAACCTCTTGCTCCATTTCCTTGAGCAATTCTGGTCCAAGCACAACCCTGTTCACTGGGTTATTCCAAGTCACTAGTGTCCTACACCTTCTTCCATACAAAGCTTCGTATGGACTCATCCCCAAGGATTCCTGCTGTCCATTGTTGTAAGCAAACTCTACCAAGTGCAAGTAATCTTCCCACTTGGTTGGTTTGTCTATCACATACATGCGAAGCATATATTCAAGCACTTGATTAACTCTTTCTGTCTGCCCATCTGTCTGAGGATGGTATGCAGTGCTGAAGTTTAGCTTTGTACCCAACTCCGCAAACAATCCCTTCCAAAAATTGGAAGTGAACTTGACATCTTTGTTAGAAACTATTGCCTTTGGAAATCCATGCAATTTGAAAATATCCTTCATGAAGATCTTTGCAATGTCATCAGTCTTGTGCATAACTTTACCGATATAAAATGTGCTGCTTTTGTCAACTTGTCTACCACAACCATGATGGAATCATGTTGTCTCCATGTCATCGGTAATCCCGTAATAAAATCGATGGAAATAATTTCCCATTTCCATTCCGGAACTGGCAAAGGCTACAACAAGCCTGCTGGATGTTGATGCTCAACCTTTACCTATTGACATTTCATGCACCTTGAAATGTATTCAGCCGTGTCCTTTTTCATTCCTGGCCAAAAGTACTATTTTCTAGCTGTAGCAATTGTCTTCTGGTACCCTGGATGACCAGAATACGGAATTTGATGGATTTCATCCATAACAACCCTCCTCAAATCTGCTACAATTGGAATATAAGTTCTGCCTTTATAAGTAAGAAGTCCATCTTCTTCTGATTTGTATCCCTCATACCTCTTCTCAAGACCTTGCTGTTGCAAGTTGTCTTTTATCTGCTCATACAATTAATCTCCGGCAACATGATTAACAATCTACTGCCTTAAATCTGATTGGCAAATACTAAGAGATTCCACATGCATTTCCTGTACCTTCCTGCTGAGTGCATCAACTACCTTATTCTCCTTTCCTTTTATGTGCTTGATTTCGAAATCAAACTCACATAAAAATTCTAGCCATCTCGCTTGCCTAGCATTCATAGTAGGCTGATCAAACAAATACTTCAGACCACAATGGTCTGTCCTGAGCTCAAATATTTTACCCATCAAGTAATGTCTCCACATCTTGAGAGGATGTACATTGGATGCAAGCTCAAGATCATGAGTGGCATAGTTCTTCTCATTCTCCTTCAGCTTTATTGACTCGTAACATATCACATGGTTGTCCTGCATAAGGACTCTTCCAAGACCTTGTCCGCATGCATCGGTACACACCACAAAATCTTTCTCTGGATCTGCAACCTGCAATACTGGTGCACTGGTGAGAATATTCTTCAACCGCTAGAAGATTTCTTCACACTTCGAAGTCCATTCGAACTTTATCCCCTTCTTTTGCAAAGAAGTGATGGCATGTGCAACCTTGGAAAATCCCTCAATAAATCTCCTATAGTATCCTACAAGTCCCATAAAATATCTTATGCCCGTCACATTTCTTGGAGTAGGCCAATTCATAATGGCTTCAATCTTCTTAGGGTCTACTGATATACCCTCTTCTGAGATAATGTGACCCAAATACTAAATTCTATCTCTATAGAAGTCACACTTGCTCAATTTTGCATACAACTGATGCTCCCTGAGCAATTGCAATTTCAATCTCAAATGCTCTTCATGTTCTTCCTCATTCTTAGAATAAACAAGAATGTCATCAAGGAAAACAAGAAAAAACTTGTCCAAATACTTGCTAAAGATATTGTTCATAAGGCACATAAATGTAGCCGGTGCATTGGTGAGACCAAATGGTACCACTAAAAACTCATAGTGCCCATACCTTGTCCTAAAGGTTGTCTTATGAATGTCTTCATCCTTGATTCTCACCTGATGGTATCCAAACCTCAAGTCAATCTTGGAAAATACCTTTGCTCCTCTCATTTGATCAAAGAAATCATCAATCCTAGGAAAAGGATATTTATTCTTCACAGTAACCTTGTTCAACTGTCTGTAATCAATACATAACCTGAGTGTACCATCTTTCTTCTTTACAAACAGAACCGGTGCTCCTCAAGGAGACACACTTGGTCAGATATACTTCTTTTCCAACAACTCTTGTAGTTGCATCTTCAACTTTAGCATCTTCGGTGTACTCATCCTGTAGGGTGTCTTAGACATTGGTGCCGCTCCTAGCACAAGTTCAATGGTGAAATCAATGTCCCTCTTTGGAGGAAGCCCTGGAATCTCATCAAGAAACACATCCTCGAATTCCTGTAACACTTGATAGTCCTCCAACCTGGGAGTTTCATTTCCTGTTGGTTCCAGAATACGAGCTGCATACAACTGGAAATCCTTCCTATAGAACTTCTTCAACTACATTGCTGAAACCTGTCTTACTAAAATTACCTTCGAAATACCCTTCACAACTACTGGGTTTCCTTCTTCATCTGCGCATTCAAAAGTCTTATTGTAATAGTCAAGCTTTACTCTGTGAGCTTCTAACCAATCCATTCCAATGAGAACATCATAGGAACCAAGCGGTAGAACATTCAGATCTACACAAGTGATCAATCCATTCATAACCAATGGACATTTCTCAACTACTTCACTGACCTTTCTCTTAGTCCCAGTGGCTAGCTGAACTAACCAAGATTTTCTATGCTTGACCTTCTTAAAAGAACACATATCCACTACTCTAGGAGTAATGTAACTATGAGTAGAACCAGGGTCAATCAAAATAGAAACATTATGTTCAACAATCTTACCTGCAAATTCAACCACAGTTTATTGGTGATCTGCTTGACTGTCCTCCAGTGTTGCATAAATTCTAGGGATTGCTCTTGCTACCTAACCCACTATTTCTGCTTCCTGAATGTTATAAGCTGGCCTTGCACTTTCATTCTCAAGTGGACAATATCTGCGCAAGTGGGGTCCTTCACATTTCCAACATTTAAGTGGACCTTTATTCTGTGGTGGCTCTTTAGGCTTTCCACCTGTCACTCCAACTGGATTACTCATAGCTTGGGATGGCTGCTTCTGCTGGTTCATGAATCTAGAAGGTTTGAAACCTTTCCTTCTTTGGTCAAATTTCTTGTTCTTCTTGTCCTTCCATGCCTTATGGTAATCAGGTTTACCTTTACTTTTCTCATAGCAATACTTAACCTTCCTTATCGCTTCTTCAAGAGTTCTTGGTTCGTAAAACTCAATTCTATCTTTGTAAGACTGAGGCAATCCACTCAGAAATTGCTGGAACTTCACCTTTTCATCTCTGATGTACTGGACATACCTTAACGATTCCAAGAACTTGTTTGCATATTCATCCATGTTCTGCTGTCCCAATCTCAACTCACGGAACTCCTTAATCTTGTCATCATAATACCTATCAGAGAGGTATTTCTACCTGAAATACTTGAACTGTTTCCACTTCAGTTTCCTTTCACTAATCCTCTTTACTTGCTTAAGTGTTCCCACCAAATGGATGCTCTTGCATTCAGGTTGAATATGGAAACTCTTGCCTTCATGTTTCCTAAATAATCCTACACTTGAAAGTACTTCTTTATCCCAAGAAGCCAAACTTCAGCCTCTTGTCCAGTCTTTATCTCACCATCAAATGTAGGAGGCTTAGCTTTCTTAAATTCATCCCGAGAGTGATCCCTATGGTGTCTTCTTCTTTTCCTTTCACGAGAAGATGGACTTGTATCTCCACTGGATTTTCAGAGTCAGATGATACACTGAAAATCCTTCTCCTCCTCCTAGTGCTGCTCTTACTGCCTTTCGGTCTTGATGTACCTTTTCTAGAATCTATCTTTCTCTGCAAGTCTGTCAAAATCTGCAACATGGTAGCATTCAGATGATGCTGCTCTTCCTAGGCTTTAATCAAGCTTCTCATGGTGGCTGCAACCTCGGACGATGTCTCTTGGAATCTCCTTCCATTAGACTCGATGTCATCATTTCCATTCCAGAAATTTTCTCCCATAGCATCTCCTGCACGCTCGTAAGTATCCCGAGCATCATACCCATCATGGGTTCTCATGACTGAACCACCTTTTACTTTATTGTTCTTCTTGGGATACTGTTGTTGGAAGTTCTCTATAATTCTACAAATGTGTTAGTAGCAAACTGTTAGATGCATATCATTAATATAAATAAAAACTACTTACCTTCCTCTTTTGGAAATTCATAAAACAATAATTTTTACTTAAAACGTAAAATCTTCTCTTCTTCCCTTTCAACCTTGTGACTACTGATAATCTGCTGAAAGTCTACTGAAAGGTAGTTGAAAACTACTAAAAAAAAATCACTGAGAGGTTCTCTTGAAACCCAGATCTCCTTTGGCCCAATCAGACCTCCTCCTAGCTATCTTTTCGATACTTCGGTGGTCAAAACCCTAGTTCATCGATAGTCTGTCCATTTATTTCTCTCCGGCGTTTTGGAGGGCAATTCGACTAAACCCTCAATCTGCATCGGCAAGAAAATCGACTGTTCATCAAGTGCACAGTCCCCTGAGCAGCCGCAATAGCAGATTTACAATCCTTTGATTCCTTTCCATTGGCGGCCTGATCCTTAATAGTTTTCTGATGACCTTATACTCTTCAAAATTTCTTCTAATCGGGTCTCTTCCCTGCTAACTCTCCGGCATTTCAGCAGCCAGAACATCTAATTTCCTCCAGTGTGTCGGCGGGTCGCTTGTCTATTCCCTTCCCCTGTATCGGCCTGTAGTGGTCTACTATTCCGAGTTTTATCGATGATGACATAGACTAACCGCTGTGTCGATAGTCGGGTGCTCTGTGCATCGGACGGTTAGTCCTTTTGGCTTCCGCAACGGCGGTCCACAATCTTCCTATGTCTTCTGTAGCTCATGACTTTTTCAGCAGTCAGAGCGACTAGTCTCCACAGCATCGGTGCTTGGATGCACTTCGCGTCGGGTGATTAGTTCTTTATGTGGCCACAACGGCGGGCAACAGAGTCACTATGGTCTCCGTGGGGCACTTGTCGACGGCCATGATAGTTGTTCATGGTGGCATCAGATGAATAGTTGACTAAGCAGCCACAACTGCAATTCACCTTCATTGAACCTTTTTCGATCGACGATCTGATCCACGAACATTTCCCGATGGCCGATGATCCCGTGCCTCAGAGAAAATTTTGAATTTTCTTCTTGCCTTTTCTTCCACCGCATCGGCCGTCAGAGCAACTATCCTCTGTGTCATCAGCGGTCGGAGGCTCTACCCGTCGGAAGCATAGTTGTCTAACCATCCGCAATGGTGGTGCAAGATCATCTAACTTCTTCTGATGTAGTCTCCAAACTCTTCGCCGCATCAGCAACTTGATCCTCTAGGCATCGACGATGCGATCAACTAATCATCGCCGATCGTCGACGATTTTATGACTAAAACAAATTTCCAAATTTTTTTTCTCGTTAGTCTTCTTTTCTGCCGCTTCATCTGCTCAACCATCTCTTATTCTTCACCGATTCGTTTAACTGTCTGTCAGCGAAAGCTTTCCCTATACGTCGCTTATTAACTAACAACTTCCAATTGGCGACTGATACACAACCATCACGGCATCGGCAAGCGGAACCCATATCCATCGGAGGATTATTGCACTAGGCTTCCACAACGACGATGCTTAAACCACTAATTCCTTCCACTATTCATTAGTGATGAATACCACTAACATTTTCCAATGGCTGATGATTTTAACACTTAAGCAAATTTTCGCAAAAACCTTCTGTCGTCGGGTGGGCTTCAAACTGTAGTATCCCAGATCCGGGATGATCACAAAATCTATGAAATTACCAACATTAATCAATTTTACATTGATTTATAACTTTCACCAGCAGTATGCATTCTCATAGACATTTCGTCAAACATGTTAGAGGCATTCCATAACACATCATAATGGCGAGATAATAATGGCACCTTTATTATGACTAACAAAGAGTAAACAGTACAATAACTATGGCTGGGATAGCCGCTGCCAAAATACATTCAACAAGAACCTGAAAGTGATGCCAACTCCAATTATGAAGCTCCGATGAAGACCCTGAATGGATCCTCCCTTTTTGTCCAGCTAGGGTGGATCCGTCACACCACTGAAACTAGACCACAATGGATGGATGGGGTTTTCCAACCCCAAACGAAAACTCTAGGCTAACCCCTAGACGGTCTCAAAAACACATCTCCAAATATTCAAGCATGCCCTTTCCCCTTTGCCTCCGCCTCCTTTTATCCTTGAAGAGTCTTCGATACCATGGATAAATACCATGGGCCAATGAAAACCATGTTCTATTATTTACTTTGTGCCCATACCATAGAAAAATACTATAAAACAGCAGAAACCATGCCCTGGGTAATTATTACTTCCCCTTAGCCAATAATTATTTTCTCCGTATTTGTCACCATTAATAATTTTCTAAATTCTTCTTAGGTGACCTTGGTCTATTTTCCTTAGGCCAAAATTGGGGACATGACAGTCCTCCCTTCCCAAATATGCTTGTCCTCAAGCAATGAAGAAACCATACCATCACATCATCGATCTTCCACCATCAACCATGCACTTAATGTGAAGACTAAGTACCAATGATACCAGGATCCCAAATGATCCTCAGAAATGCAAGGTGCAATATATATTCTCTTATGCAATGCATTAGAGGCACATGGAAGTCATCATGACACCCTGTGAGAAAAACATAAGCCCCTCCAAAAGCATGTAGGAAACCATAATGAACTGCTGCAAAGATGAACCCATGGAGAAGAGACAAGGTGTGTTTCCTCAAGCCAACCAACCACAATGTGTTCCCAATGAGATTCCCATAATAAACAATGCTTGGGTCCCACTGCTTGCTCACTCTCCTAGTGTAAAATGTCATCAAGAACAAGTCCTGTAAGTATGGGATTCCAGGGTCCCAACACTTGCGCACCCCATCAATACATAGTGTGAGTACATACCAATTAGAATGTGGGATGCCCAAGTCCAAATGCTGGTGCATCTCTACCATGCACAAGGTCTCCCAAAACAGTACATCAAGGTAGGAGGGGTACAATGTCCTCCCAATTATTCCAACCAAGTGTGGAATGCTAGGATCCCACAACTGGCGCATTCCATCAATACATAGAGTGGTACAAAATAATACATCATGGGGAGGGGTGCCAGGATCCCAAGTTTTACTATGCATTCTCCCATACATCATAATCACTAATATAGATACATCATAATGAAACATATTGAAATGATACAAAGATATGCCACTCCCAATGTGGCTGAAGTGATCATCCATCAAAGAGCACTCAAGAAGCTTGCACCTCCAATCAAGAAAATCNATCATCCATCAAAGAGCACTCAAGAAGCTTGCACCTCCAATCAAGAAAATCACCATGTGTCAAAAGCACAAAATCATGAAAATACCAATCAAATCTAATCCAATAACATAGGNCCAGATCTAATCCAGTAACATAGGTGAGGATCCCATGTCTCATAATGCTGCAAGAAAGAATAAGATGTATCAAGATGTCTCATCATGTGTTCTCTTATCCAAGNAAGTAATGGATGAAGAACCTCCATCAATCAAAGAAGGAGCCTCCAAGTGGCTCAAGGAAGTCCATCCATGAGTAGAAGTGATACAAAACAATGGATGTAAATGCTGGTCAAAAGGAATTGGTGCACATATCATAGGATCATCATGAAGGTTAGGAGTCTCATACTCCTCATGTGGCACTAACAAAAAAAACCCCTTCACCCAAACTTCACTGGGATGAAAACTGAAAGAGGTAACAGTGTAGGATGAAGTGTAATGCACCAACTCATCCTCCAAGTCAGAAAATTGGAAACCTCTCCTCAAGGCTGGTTCCATGTGTGTAGGATCATGTGCCTCTTCCACGAGTGCGAGACTTGCACTATGAGACAACCCGTGTTCTTCTTCATCCATGGCAAGTGTTTTCCATTCAGCTTGCTCATCTTTCAACCCTTCAAACATTTGTAAATCAGTTTGAATCTCATGGTTCACCACACCATGAGGAGTCTCTTTGCTATCATCCATACAAAAATCAGAAACATAGGAAGTAGACCGTGAACTTTGGAACTCCTCAAGAAGTTGCTCATTTTGGATCTTAGATCCTTGAAGTACTTCTTGAGCATCCTTCAGACAATCTTGGGTGGAATTCAATTCATGTTTGAGCTTGCAAATTTCCTCATTATCTCTTATGGAGGCTTCATGTAATATTTCAGCAAGCGTAATCAAATGACTTCTATCAAAAAGCAAGCACATGATATTACCTTTAGTTGTTGATGTTGCCTTCTGGATCTCCTCTATTACTCCATTGGAAGTTTGTGCCCCCAGGGAATCATCTCTCCAAGCCAATTGGGACACAAGTGTGCTAGTAACTTGGAGAATGCCTAGGGCCTCTTGAATCTTCTTGTCATTCATCTTGAGTGACCCTTTAAAATGGGAAAGCTCATGAAAAGAGGCCTTCTCTTTCTCCATCATAGGATCAGCCTCATGAAGTGCATGTGGTGATGATGAGATCGATCCTAGGTCCTCTTCCTCTACTGCAAATTCTTCATCTTTTTCAGACTCGTGGGAACTTGTACTTGCAGTAGTCTCATCAAGTGGAACCTTTATGTCACCAACATATAGGAATGGACACTCAATAGTAAGTGTCTCTCCATGGCACCCATCAGTAGGCACCTCTCCACTATAGCATCCATCAGTAGATGCTATTTGATCCATGTTCTCATTGAGAGATGCATCTGGTTGATTCTCAATAGAACAAGTGATAGCTTCATTATGCTGATAACCATCATCAGTAAGGATTGTGATCTTATCCTTCCCAGCACTGGTGGAGGTCTCCCCATTTTGCTCCTCCAAACATACATGATTTTCTCTCCAAGGTCTCTTACAAGAAGGGCATAGACCTTTCTTCACTAACTCCACATCTTCATTCTTGGGATTATACCCAAACAAAGCATTCACAAAAAATTCAAAAGGAACTTCTGAGTATGACTTCATCGTAACAACATATGCTTGATACTATTGGGGCAAGGTTTTACATGTTTCCCTCCACCATGCTCTTTCTTTCAAAGGATCTTTCCTTGGTGGTGTGGTCCCTCTGTCTGCATATTCATTGTTGTACAAGTGGTCA
>LPNX010298832.1:0-82720 GCA_001517045.1 Pseudotsuga menziesii
TATATATCTATATATATATCAAATTAATGTGTTCAAAATAAGTTTGATTGAAAATATATCATTTTTTTATGTGATCCTAGAATAAATAACCTTCCAATTGAAATTAAGACGCCCCCTTCAAATTTGATCATTGGTGGCGAGCAGACAATGAATTCAAAGGTCAAGTCAAAGTAGCAGGATTCTTCATGACATGTTTACAAATCTGGAGCTGCAGGCTATGGAGGGAAAGCATCTGTAGTTAATCCCAAGAACTCTGTCTAGGTGTGGATTTAGTATACGTATATCACAAGAATTTACTCAATTACTCAATCACATTCTCCAATTTGTCACATAGAGATCCCCAGATCAAAAATCATTTGTTTTTTTTCACTTGCGAGTGGATACTGTCAAATCCAATGCTATCGGTGGATCGTAACAATTTTTGGAGGAATTAGGTATCCAACATCCTAGGGAGCCAAGTCTGCCATCGTTTAGTTTACCATTTGGCACTGATTCTCACCATTAATATCAATTTGGAATGTCTAGTTTATTTTTATTATTATCTTGATTGGAAACATTTCGAGGATTTGCACTGCATGGCACTGTTTTTGTGCCAAGTCAAACAAGTAACTATTCTAGCGAAATTGTACAGAACTTGTTCTCATCCCTAATACTTATTCCTTTGAAATTAATACTATTTGGGTGGAACATTTCATAGCAAGAATGAAACCCTACTGGATTGCTTAATATTTTACCAACCTCATCCATGAACCAAGGTCCCATCGGTCGATTGGTCAAATTGCTTGGACCCCAATGCATGTCACAAAGGCCTAAACTAAATGACAACATAAACTTGAAAGCACTTCCAGAAGCACACCCTGACTGGCTACACCACATAGAGTGGGTGCTAGGGTTGAAGGGAAGCAATTTAGCAAAAATTTCCTGAGACATACGACTGGATTCATCCCTTCAATACTCCTCTCTAAGGGTGGGGCATACCACTGCAGGAATGGAGACCTGGTGGAAACTTGACACTTTTTCATCCACACCAATGAACCAACGTGTCCTGTTGGAAAATACCTATATTTTAAGTTTTCCCTGTTTATTTGGACGCTGATGGAATGGATCTCACAGTGAAAGATGGAGATTTATTCCATAGGAAGTACTATTTTTGATCTATGGAACAATTAATATTTTCATAAGAAAGAAGGTTGATCACCCTCAGTACAGGTGACATAGCTGCAACTTGATTCTTTTCCAAATCACCACCTTGCTTTTGATTTGATAGCCATAACTGTTTTGGAAGAAAATCACGTGCATGGGTGTACACACACAAAATCTGATATGTGCATTGTTTCTTGGTATTGTTTATTTTGATATGTACATGGAGAAGTAGAAACAATACATGGGAATAACCCTTGAAAAAGTGACTTATTTAAGTAACAAACACTAAGAGCATAGGCTGTAGAAAACTACATTACCTTTTACAATCAAAACAAAGAGCTGACTAATAGTTATGTCGAGTCTCTAACCTTCCTTGAACAAGATGAAAGGGCTTCAACGATCCTTGTGGAGGCAGGATGCTTTCCATGACACACCCCTTACCTACTTGGAAGGAGTACTGCAATTTGATTTTCTAGGCCATATTTCATTGTGATAATCTTAACATTTATATGCTGGAATTCTGACATACACAAGTCCCAAAGTTCCTAGTTCTCATTTTGTAGCCATTATGCTTCAACTTCTTTGAGCTTATCAACCATTTCCTCATATTTTTATTCTCCTCTTCATAGGTTTGGAACTTTCTAGGACACTACCCTTGATTAAAGCCTGCAATTTATGGTGCATATTCATCTGTCCATCTGCATGCCTACAAGTGGATACCCAGGCCTTCAAAGGAAACCAAAACTTCTCTTTTAAGCACCAAGGTCTTTTTCTAGTGGAGTTCTTGTAGTCCATGTTTTGGAAGAAGCTCAACTCCATATGTTGAAATATTGGATACAAACAGGGGAAGTTTAAATCAAGCATGCCTTATTTTTGGTATATTACTACTTCTATCTTTTATTAGATTTCCTTTTCTATTTCTCAAATCACTACCTTGCTTTTGATTTGATGCTTTTCCTTTGCTACTTCTAAGTCTGAACCAGTGGACTAGGTTTGTGTGTTGGCATTTCTTTGAGAAGGGCCATATTTGTTTTTTTTATTATATTAGCATTCAGTTCCATGTTTTTTCCCCTCCTGCAACAAATAATCCAAATTTGTAAATCTTTAGCTAATTACATTTATAGTTGCATTTGTGCGATTAAATTTTGCTCATTTTAGGCAGCCTTGCATAATCTTGACAGGTTAAGCTCTAAACTCACGCTGATAATGTGAAGTGCCAAATACGAAGGGGAAATGAGTTTTCTCAAGAAATAACTGGGAAGGAGTGGAGGAGGAGGAACATGTGCTTTTGGCTCCAGAGACAAAGAAAAAATATGGAACAACCACTTCTCATCAAGTACTGCTTTTGATGCTTCTATTTCCTTTAGTTTTAACTTTTTATATCTGCTTGTGGCTGCTTGTGCCAAAATATTTTCATGAATTATAAATGATTTTTTTTTCAGGATAATCATGGTGATTGTGTTGATGATCTGGGAGGAAAAGCAAAACCAGTTGACTTCAATGAAGTTCTCCATATGAAGGAAGAATCTGAATACAATAAGGACACATTGTTAACCATTACAAATTCTGAAATAGAGAATGCAGTTGCTGTAGATTCTGAAACAGAGGATGACTCGGAAACAAATAATATTGTTGAAAATAGGAAAATATTTTCTAGTTCTCATTCTATGGGTTTAGATATTAATATGAGATTCAAAGAGGATTCCTTGCAAGAGAACTCACATGAATATTATGATTTGAAAGGTAGCGCAAAACCATATGATTTGAATGAAGCTCTCCATACCAAGGAAGAATATGAGTACAATGAGGACACATCGTTAACAAATGCAGATTCAGAAACAGACACTGCAGTTGCTGCAGATTCTGGAAAAGAGGATGAGCCAGAAAATAATAAGAGAGGTCAATGTAGGAAAGAATTACCTTGTCCTCTTTCAATGAAATTAAATATGGATATGGCATTAGATAAGAAGGATTCATTTCAAGATAATTTGCATGCATCTTGGCATTTAGTAGGAATAACAAGATGCAACAGCAACAAAAGTTCCTTAAGAGAACTGCTGTCAGACTATGGAAATCTTGTTATACATCCACACCAATCACAGCTCATTGCTGGTAAATGGTTATGTCCAAGAACATATAAGAAGCATTACAAAACTCCACTAAAGTATCTCTCTCTTGATCGTTGGCTATCTAAACCAAAATAACTTCCATCCCACAACAATTGCATCTTCTCTATGATTCATTCCATGGGGAATTGCAACAACTTCTATACAAATATAAATTTGAATTCATTTGAAAATTTGGACCTGAAATTTTTATGTACTTTATTCAACCTAGCATATTCTGGATAATTGGATGGGGTCATTGGGTCAAATCACAAGGTTCCAACACCTGCACACTTCAAGGAAGTTGTACGATCTTTCTTTTTCAGCATCTAACTTTTTTTTTTCACCTGAATCTACCTCAAGTTATGAAACAGGAATTGGAAAAATTAAGTTGTCAACCTTTGCTTCACTCCACTACTGGATTATTAATATTTTTCATATTTGGATTTATTATTTGTTGCTTTTGTTTACAGAAAGTGTTGTGATACTACCAACTTGACTTTTGTTCACTGGAAATATTACTAGAGCGCTACTACCTGCCCATTAAATTTGATACTTTTAATATGGATCAAAGGCACTATAATAACATAGATTGCCAAGCCCTTAGAAAATTGGGGATGTTAATAACATAGATAGCCAAACATCTGAATGGTTAATCTATGGCATGATATTGATTCAAGTGGGTGAGAAGCAAACATTTTTGTATCGAGGTTATATAGTCATTCTTGAAATGAACCATGAATTAATACTAAAAACAGTTTTCAAATTGTGCTTTCATTCATCATACATGATAAAGTCTGGCCAAAATGCACTTTTGCAGAAGTACGGAGACTCTCACATGAGCAGTGAGAATGAGATATTATGATAGTGCTGTGTTATGCTACATATGAGAGGGGGGTAGCATTGAATCAAATGTGAACGGAATAGGGTGTAGATCGGAGGACAACTTACTCTCTAAGGAAAATTTAATTTTATTGCATTGATTTAGTTATGGGGGTGGAAGCATGGATATAAATGAAGGTAAATGATGAATAAGAGCACATATAACAAATTGGAATGTAATAACGTTGATATAACTATGTCAATGTTCTTTACAACGGTTTGTGATAGAGTGAGTGAAAGAGATGAATAATTTTATGATGCTCTATATTATACTTCATAGCATACATTGTATACATAGGGATACATTTCGGTTACAAGAAAGTGGTTGATATAATTTGGTTTTGTAATTAACAATGGGGTCATTGTTCATCTTCTTGGTGTGTTGTGTATTGTTGGTACACATTTATGAGCTTCCATAGCATACATTGTATACATAGGGATATATTTTGGTTACAAGAAAGTGGTTGCTGTAATTTGGTTTTGTCTAGTGGAGTTCTTGTAGTCCATGTTTTGAAAGAAGCTCAACTCTATATGTTGAAATATTGGATACAAACAGGGGAAGTTTAAATCAAGCATGTCTTATTTTTGGTATATTGCTACTTCTATCTTTTGATAAGAGTTCCTTCTTTTATTAGATTTCCTTTTCTATTTCTCAATCTCATAGGTAACGATTCAAACTTAGCATTTCATTTTTGGACAGGAGGCATATTTTGTAGTTTTACACAATGTTCCCTCAAGTTTTCGAGACCGGGAGCGGGGAAACGCACATTGGGGACGTGTGGAGAACACCCCACGGGGACCTATGAAGAAAACGGGCCTAATGCAACTCCATTAGATCTTTTCCCACATGCAAATGTTCTACGAGTCTGTTTCCAGCTTTTTCCAATTATTGAAATTTTTAAATCTTAGACATTGAGTTTTAAATGAATTTGGTTTTATAGGGTCTCCCCAATTTGGGAGCCGGAGTTGGTGCTGGTGCTGGTGCTAGTGCTGGTGTCGGGGTTGGTGCTAGTGTTGGTGCTGGGGCTCTTGAATTTCTAAGGAACAACCCACATGTATTGCATTATTTCCATTCCTTATACACAAAGTTGTTCAGATGTTGGATTTGAGGAAATTTATGCATTTCAGTACAAGAGGCTTTTCTAAATAGTATTGCTTAATGTTGTAAGTGTGGATTAGATTTGATATGCTGAAGGTTGCTAAGATGCCTGAGTTTGAATGGAAGTTTAAGAAATTGAGTCTGAGGGGTCTTGTTGAATGCTGTATTGTGTTGATTAGATTGGATTGAATTGTCCCAAGATTGATTTACTATGGAATACACATTATACTATCTGCACAATGATATACTGTTTGCTCTTAATATAATGGGTTTCTTGCAAGAGGTGTTATGCAAGACAGAGGGAAAATATTGTGTATGCTTTTAGTTATTTTTAGTTTATACTGAAAGCCTGTGATGATCTAGCAGATGAGTCCTCCCATGCATACCTTCAAAGGTCTAGAGAAGAAGAGAGCCTTCAAGAAGGGTCCTTCCAAGATGTGTTATGCAAAAAAAGGACAGATCTTGTCTACTTAACTAATGCATACAAAGAGGGTCTGTCAAATAATATTGCCTTCATTATACATGCTGTGAGGAAGGATGCAGTGTCGATGATGTTAGTTGCTTGTAGACCTCTTTGTTTAGAAATTCTGCCTTGTGCGCAAGCTGAGAAATCTTGTCTCAATTCTTCAACGAGGATGGCCCTATTGTAGCAAGTCAGATATGTGTGAGTAATTGATCCACGGGATTCTCTCACCATATACGATGCTAGAATTAATTTTGTGAATGTCTGGGGCCGTAACCTGGACAACCCTTACTGACCATATGTATTCAGAGAGTTTAAATATATTGGTATATTGGATATCGCTACCATTTTTTTTCTTTTTTATGTCAAAGTCTGAACTAGTGGACTAGGTTTGTGTATTGGCATTTCTTTGAGAAGGGCCATCTTTGTTTTTTTTAATTATATTAGCATTCAGTTCCATGTTTTTTCCCCTCCTGCAACAAATACTCCAAATTTGTAAAACTTTATCCAATTACATTTATAGTTGCATTTGTGTGATTAAATTTTCATCATTTCAGACAATCTTACATAATCTTAACAGATTAAGCTCTAAACTCACCCTGATAATTATTTGCTTGCCATTAATTTTTCATTTGTCATTTACCATTAATTTGTCAATACAATTGAATTTGTCATCTATAAAATGGGTGTCCACATTGACCTTGAGAGAATACAAATGTTTGGAGGATGCTTGCATCTTTGAGACTTTATGTAACTCCCCAGTTTTCTTGGTCTTGCAAATCTCTATAGGATATTTGTGCTCAGATTCTCTCAAGTTGCTTGCCTTCATTATACATGATGTAAGGAAGGATACAATATTGATGATTCAGTTTCTTTTACACCTCTTTGTTTACACATTTTGCCATGTGCACAAGCTCAGAAATCCTGTCTCAATCCTTCAATGAAGATGCCCCCATTGTAGAAGGTCAGACATGTGTGAGTAGTTGACCCATGGGATTCTCTCACCATTCTATTTTATATTGAAGTCTTCACCACTGGACTAGGTTTATGTGTTGGAATTTCTTTGAGAATGGTCATATTTGATTTTTTTATTATTAACATTCGGTTCCATGTTTCTGATTGCCTCCTGCAATGGAAACTCCAATTTTGGAAATCTTAAGTTAAGTTGCATTTATAGTTGTATTTGTGTGAAGAATTTTGATCATATTAGATATTCTTGCATAATATTGGTTTTGTTGCTATCTAGAGTATTGAAATTTTGATGACAAAACTCTTTTCTTTGGTCAATAACTTGCACTTCTATAAGGGCTACTTTGTGTTTCCTAGGGAGCATCTCGAGGATGGCTTATTCAGGGAGATAATTATTTTAATACTGTTATACTTCTTTGAGGCTATTCTAGTAGCTCTTTCAATTGCATCCAAATTATGTGATACTACTTCAGAGGCTATTCTAGCGGCTCTTTCAATTGCATCCAAATTTTGTGCCCGTTTTGTAGCAGCTGAACCAACTTCAGAATTCATGTCTATGGAACAACCATCTTTTGACATTAGCAAGCAGCGAGTAGCATCGATTTGTCTCTCTTTTGTCATTGATGAAATATTATGGATTGATTTCCTTTGATTCCCTTCATTACCACCTTCAGCTACACCAGACTAAATACCATGCAATGCGTTAACATTATTGAATTCCTCTGCGGCCATGAGTTTTGCTTGAAAACCAGCTTCATGTGCAACCTTTGCTGCTGCTACTGTTGCTTTTGCAATCAAAGCAGATGCAGATGCTACAGTAGCAGCAGATACAAATTATTTACTTCACAGTCAGAACTCACTCCAGAGTCTTCTTGAACAACTATCTAGCTCCAAATGAACTAACCGTGCTTGACTGCGGTTGTTGCTAAAGAAGCAACCTATTCAGAATATAATCTAGCCTGCTCTATACAACTTGCTGTTTGCTCAGAAAAAATGACTTTTTTCCCTCCCTCTGCTCTTGGTATTGTCTGATAATAATAAGGAGAAGGTACAAATGGCATACCTGAACTTGGGGTCAAGGAATAATTTGATTTTCCACCATCATGAATATTCTGGGAAACAACCAATGAACCTTGAGATAATACCACCTGAGAGGTAGGCAAAGGTATAGAGCCACTAGAGGAAGGCATTGTCAACCTGCTAGTTTTATCAATATCCTCAAATACATGGCTCTTCCTCCTCTTTCTAGGTCTCTGCTCAACACTCAATTGTCTATCAATTCCCATGCCACCATTTTGGGCTTCCATCTTATCATTAGTAACAACAAAAGGAATAGTAGTTCCAATCATAGTAGAAGAAATAGAAGGAACCAGAGATGTAGTTATTTTATGAGGCACAAAAAGTTGTACTGAACTCCTATCATTAAGGGTTTCATGAATAGGTTTGGACACAACAAAGGGAGAAAATGACAATTCGGACTCAGATTTTGCTCGAGGAGTTATCCAGGGTAAAGATGGACTACAAGAAGTCCAATAAGCTATTTTTCCCATTGCATACGTTCCAAGCTGTGGGGTTAGAGAAATATGCCTTGATGGAGTGATTTGGGGAGAATCTAGGTAAAGGTTCCTTGCAACACTGGTTAATTAAACTCCCTTGTGAATGGGAGTTGGCATATTGCATACAGGATATGGAGAACTAAATGGATATGGTAAACTAATAATGGCTGATGGATTTTTCATGTGCCCAACCCTCCCCATATTAGGAGAAATTTCCAATCTAATCCTTGAATAATGAGTTTTTGTAGCTGCTAAATCAACTGACCTCATACCCATAAATCTTGCATCAAAAAAACTTGGAGCAAGACTCACAGTCTACATACCACCTTCAAACATAGTGCTAGCTAAAACTGATGATATATTCAATTGTGAAGTTTTGGGAGTGTGTGCCTCACAAGCATTACTACATATCTCGCTTGTATTTTTGTTGCAGCCAAACTCCAAGATTGTTCCCACAAATTCTCCATGTGATTGGATGAAACATTGCCACTACAAGTTGCTGGAAAACCACATTGGGGACCTTATCAGATTGCTTGGACCATGCATGCTTGGAAATCATAAGTGATATGAAGATATTCTTTAGACCAAATACATTTCAATAAGAAAAGTAGGAAGAATTGGGAATGATAACAAACATCTAGGTAGAAAATATATACCAATAATATCACCAAAAGCTACTGTCATCATAGATTCTTCTGGCAGGGATCCCTGACTGAGGAAAGAAATTCATTATAACATTAGCATTGATCTCTCTGAAGAGCATCAGCCATTATTACAGTCGTCATTAATATTATCATCAAATACTATCTATTATTATTGTTCTTATATGCTATGTTTCTAATTGATTCATGTAAAAACAAGGTTAGAGCTCAAATGTCCTCCATAAGTTGTGAACCTTCAAGGTCCAAGTAAAACAGCTTTTATTTAAACCACAGGCACTGCCTATTGGACTTCAAGCATAATTATTCATATAAAAACATGCTCAGATAATCAGCATCACCAGCTACAAAAACATATATCAATTAAAAGTGTCACAAATGTTGAGAAGACTCAAAGAAATTAAAACTAACTCACATAAGAGATCCATACACAAGAATTTGTGCACGCAATTCAAGTTGTTGTGAATCAGTGAAAGGTTGTTGAATTGAGGCTGATACCGGTACTGCTGTGGTATTCAAATCTGATAAAGTCCTTTCTAAAACATTACTTAACGATGGGCAATGTTTGTTAATATCAGGAAGACATGCACTTGATGGCAAAGTGATGCTAAGTGATTGATTTTTTGAGATCATTGGTGCAGCTTTCCCATCCACTGGAATACAGAAACCCATTTTTGGTCTTTCATCAGAGTTGCTGTCTAGCACATTCAAAGATATGACAAGGTGTATTTTCTCTTTATTTTCCTCACTAGCAGTTTGACAATAGTTTCCTTTTTGAGGCATTGAGTGCAATTCACAGACAACACATTTTTTGGTACCATTGTTTTCTACCTCATTTTGGAAGGTCTTGGTCCAAATAGGATCTTCAGGTTGACCTTGTCTACATTCAGTTAAGTATTTCAAGGCATGGTTCTGCATAGAACAAGACTAAAAATAATTAAGAGGAATGGCAAGGAGATCCAGGTGTATAATTCAATGAAACAATGCATCCAGTTCAAAGATAACCATGGAATGATAGCACCATATCCACATAATTAATGTGAGCTTGATAGTGGATACAAATTTTACAATTGCACCTGAGATATTTCATTAGGTTTCCTAGCATTCAAAGGTTTCCCATGTTTAGAATTAGGAAAAAGTAGCAGGAGATTTCCTGCTCCCCTCAGAGAAAATATATCATGAATTAACTCTATCTGTAGATATACCATGACTTTGGGACATACTGCGACATTCTTGGATTCTAGCTTCAAATTTTTTGGATTCAACCTCTTCATCCTTGCATATTAAGCATCCTAAAGGTTCAAATTTTTTTCAAGTATTTCTTCCCCAACTTGACAATCCTTAGATTGGCATGAATACTGCACCAAAGAAATATCACACTCGTTGGAAAACTCTTCACTATCACCTGGGAACACACCACCTTGTGAGACCACACACTCTTCAATCGTAGATGAAACAGAGTCAAGACCAATATTTTTAGTCTAGACCTTGAACTCGTCTTTCTCAGTCTCTTTTTCATCTTTGTTAAAAAAATTTCCTATCATGCATGGCACATATATCCCTACTATTGTTGCTTCCTTGACATCCTTTTCAAGGTTTTCAAGATAACCAATTTTTCCTCCACCTTGGGTGCTAGGATTCCCTACAATAAAACAGCCTAATAAATGTTACGCTTACTCTGCACCAGTTGCAAGGATACTAATTGTTCAGTAAACTATTTTAATTTTTAACGTTTAGCTCCATGCCATTATCAATATATAGGAATAATTGTTCCTTTGGAAATCTTTTTGTCAGTGTCTATTATTTCACTCTAAAATTCAGAATATAAATATACCCAAATAAATTAAATTATCTTGCTTCATACTTTCCAAGTCATTAAGCAAAGAGTTAAACTTTTAAATCATGTCCTTTATTTAAAAAGAGTAAAAATACCATCTTAACAAAACATTTTCAGATAGGCTAGAACATAACAGAAACATATATATGACCCAAATATGAGCATATCAAACTTGAACTGAGAACTCTATTGCATGTTAATTATGCAGCTTCAAATGACTGTGAGAACCAATTTTACAACTACTTGAATCTGAAGTCATGATGCATTGCTCATTACAAGGATTTGGCTACTCTCTGTCTTGTGCTGTTGCTTCAAATGTTGTGGAGCCTACATTAACATTGATTTTAGATTCCTGGTTGATAAGACAAGCTTTCTCATCATCATCATTCTCTATTTTCATGTCGGTTCTAGCTATTTTAAAACTATGTTCATATTTCAATTTCATAAGATTGTATTTAGTAAGACTATTTGGTATTTCTATACTAGTTTTGGTTACTTCAACATTCTTTCCAAAGTTTGGATTCATATGACCAGTATGCTGAGTAAGATCATCCTCTATTTCTGCACTAGGCCCTAGTGCTTTATCACTCCCTTCAAATTCCTAGTTCATAAGACCAGTATGCCTAGTATGATCACTATCCATATCCATGGTAATGATGATTGCTTCACCACTATTTTGAAATTCTAGGTTTGAGTGTTCAATTTGCTTGGCATAACCATTCACCATCTTCATGCTAAACTCAGCCATTTGCATTGATTTCTCATAACCATCGGTCATAATTTTTTCAACAAGAAATGTTAAATTATTAAGTTTCTGATGATAGGTGGCTTTTGGTGTAAGCTGAGCCACTTTCTCATTATTTTTGCATTCCTCTTCCATTGGACCATTCTTGTCAATATCTCCATTCTCTACTTCCATGCTCATTTTGGTTATCTGTACAGCTTGTCTACAAGCAGTAAACATACTTTCCTGCACATACAATGTCAATTCATTAGACTGTTGTATAAAATATGGCTTCTAACCTGTGGTGATTTGTTGAGTGTCCACTAAAAGAATAACGAGTAATGTTTTCCCTCTTTATACTTTCAGACATGATAGTGAAACTAAAGACATTGCAAAACTAAAATTCATTTCCAATTTCCAACAAAGTTGTACTATCCTCCGGCATTAGCTATCCAGTGATCAATTTTTCAGACTTTTGACTGCTCACCTTATGGGAAGGTAAGGATTCTAATGAAGTAGAGTTATTTTCAATCTCGAAGTTGTTCACGGCACTACTTTCATTCAAGCTGGCAATGACAGATTTGTCGAATTGAAATTTCTCTGATTCTGTCAATAATGAAACATTCATATCCTAGGCATTTTGGAGGGTAACAAAATCAGTGCCAAGTGATTTCACAATTTGTTATCCACTATTATGATAGTATATGGCTTGATCACATGACTTTTCAGCTTGTAGGTTGGCAAGAGGAAAAACCTACAATGTATGCACTGTTGCCTCTTCACAACCTGGGGAATTGGAATTACATGATACATAGAACGAACTTCCAACAAACAAATTATTTTCAAGTGATGATTTTTGTTCGTGTAAGATTAGATTTTTTTTTCTTTAAATTATCTAGGTTAGACCCTCTCTTACTCTTATCATCTTCTCTGCCCTACCTCTATCCTCCCGCAGAAACATACCCTATGTTATAATGTTGTACTAATGGTAGGTTTTGAACAATTCTTCATGAACCTTGAAGTTTGTACTTGTAAATATAACTCCACACCAAAATACAAGATCCAGTTCTTAGTGAGGCTCTTATATTCCATTGAGGAAGCAACGCATCCCACATGGGGAGTCAGAGTGCAAGGCGTAAATATGCCATAGGGACTGAAGGGAATTGGAACTTAAAACTAATTCATAATCAGATAATCGGGGTAGGGCACTTTCACATTCCACTCAAGCAGGATGGAGACATGCTTTATTACCTTTACGAAGAAACAGTTTCTTGTAGGCAGTTCAAATGGGGAATATGAACCTCATAATGATTTTCTCTATCCTTTGCTTCATCATAAATGTGCATTTCATGGTCAAGTAAATTCCTTCATTTCGAAAGTCACAAATCTTGATAAGAATATGCCTTTATGCAACTGTGCATTATAAGAACACTGTAAAATACCAGTCTCTCCAACCTTTTTGATAGGTTTAGTCAATCTCAAAAGCTTACTAGAATCTAAATTTTAGTGTAGTATTATTTTAAGTGACCATACATTCTAAGGAAAGTTCAGTTCTTATCAATGGTTATTTCTCTCTGTGAACTGTTGTCCAATCATCATGGAAGCTGTTTCAGATCTTGTACATCTCAACATAGAGCTGATATATATTTTGTTATACCTAATAGTTTGCAAGTTTTTCAAGTTTAATTCATGCTTAACCAGTTGTCTTGCCTTTCAAATAACTGGTATCATCACCTAGAAGCCAAATATACAACCCTTTAAAGGTTTCTCTAAAGATGCAATGTTGTAGGAGCAGGGTATTTCTCTTTATATTTGCAACATGACTCTTTAATTATTGAATCCACTATTAGGTGCCCTTATAGCCAAGGAATAATGATTCACAAAGCAACAGGTTGTGTTTTAATTTTGATATCCCATGATGAGGAACATTTGAAACACCTTGAAGCTTGTGGATTCTTAATATTGCAGTAGACAAGAGGGAAAGTTTTGTTTCTGACTCTTTGTTTTTTATGTAGTGATGGCATTGGGCTTCGAAATAATTTTAGGAAGGACTCTTCTTTGGACTATGAGAATGATAGTGATGAATAATGGGAAGAGGCACTCATCACTAAATCTCTTTGGTAAGAGTATTTGTAGTATTTTTCTTAGCTTTAGTTACAGGGAAAATTGTACATAGCTCTCAAGAATTAGTTTATCATAAATACTAATTACTAGTAAGTTGTAATAGTAATAATTATGTAGTTTGTAGATTGATATCTATCATAAATTCATTTGAATATCATCATTGTCAAGCAATAACAACTTCTTAAAGGGTACTAGCTCAATGGTAGAGCTCCTGCCTAACTATAGGTAGGAGGTTGGTGGTTCGATTCCTCCATGCCCTATCATAAATTTGTGACTACAAAAATGACTAAATTCGCATATATATGACTATTAGTAGCTAATTTCCCATATCTTAGTCATATTTAGCTTAGTCATTAATATGTTAACATCTAGTAGTTTATTTATTCGTATATTTGGTCATTAATGGTTGCAATCGGTGACTAAATCAACGACTAAATCAATGACTAAGTAAGTGACTAAATCAATGACTAAATCCATGACTAAATCATTGACTATCAATGACTAAATCATTGACTATCAATGACTAAAGCATTTTCTAACAATGACTAAATCATTTTCTAACAATGACTAAATCAATGACTACTAAGTCAAGCTATTAATGACTAGTGAAATACGACTAGCTATAAGATAATGGAAATTTGCTACTATTAGTAACTGACTCAAAAATAGTCATTTATAGCCTAATTTTAGTCATTTTTTAGTCAAATTTCTCCTTTTATACTAGTGTTTGCAAGAGTGACATAACTTCACTAAAGAAGTAGCTCAGAGCAGAATGGAGGCTTCTAAGAAAAGATTAGCGACAACACAATGGATTTGGCACTTGGTCTACAGGGGTTCTTCGCTACCTCGCTGGGAGGATAGCATCCCTGATGGAGCCAGCTGTTAGCACTCCATTTGCAATAGTCGATTTATGGTCCTGACATAGTTCAAAAGGGTCCTATTCATTTGAAAATTATGTGAATGCCCTTCAGATTATCAGAGGCACATTTTCCATGTTTTGAGACCGTCGTATAATGAAGAGAAGTAAATCTACGATAGTAGATTCCTTTGGAAGTGAATACTTGCAGTAGCGTAGATGATAGATAAAGGCGTCGTATACCAATGATCCAAGAGCACAAGGAAGAGGAGCAACGATAGATCGTGGTTTTGGCCAAAGACACGGGAGAATGGTCAAAGTTTGGCATTCATAAAGTCCATTAAAACTGGAAAACAATGAAAGGCCGAGATCAAGGAGAAGCCCGATCGACGACCCGAAATGGTTTCACTGAGCAAACATGCTTGATAGAAGGAACTTTCCCAAATCGTGAAATAGGTTAAAGGATGGCAGTATCTAACGACAAGGATGAAAGCAGAAGTAGATCTATGGTCCTAGCTGATTTCGCATTCCAAACTTGTGCAAAGGAAGTCACAATTCCAAATCATGAAAAGTGGTACCAACTGCAAAGAATCAACGATCACAACAAGAGTAGAGGTATATCTAGGGATATGGTTCTTTTTGCGATCTGAAATAGTGCAAACAACGTTAGGATCCTGATTCATGAAGGGGTGATAAGACCCACTTAGATCAACGGTTGCATGGGAAGGTCCATCTAAATCAATGGGTAAGAACACGTCATTGTATAAAGCTACTCGTTGTATCAAGAGAGGAGAAATTAGAGGCAGAAGTAAAGAAACGTGGATGATGGACGTGAAAGGTTCCCCAAATCGGAGGGATGAGGAGGCCTCAAGGCTGTAAGTTTCACATCAAGTGCAGAGATGAAAGTGGAAGGGAAGTTCATACATGTAATCTTCCTCCTGGCAGATTGGCCAATTCCCTCGATGCCATTTTTTATAAACCTAAGGTAAAGGTCTTGTCCAATGACACTAAATTCCCCGAGTCCACAGGTCTGGCACATGGCTCACATAGGAAAAATAGTAGGGAAGCAGGAAGTTCAAGTTTGAAGTGACAAATCAAACATCTACATGAAGTGAAGAGACACTGCAAATTGAGTTTGCTAAGCGCCACCGTCACAATGAATGAAAAGGCAATAAAGGTCAAATCCACATTCTTTAAAACTAGCTAGACAACCACGCAGGAAGTGATTAAAATACTACCCATATTAGATAAGATAATTAAACATTAGAGGATAAAATCCCCACCCTAGTGTCACACATGCTACTGTCACATCAACTGGTATTCAAGAGTATATCCATCTCCAAGTCATTTCAGCTTGCCCTATATAGCATTATCTTCTGAAGTTGTTGAGGCATGTAAATGTACAGATGGTGAGAGGTAAAGGTTGAACTACAAGAAGTGTTGAGTTCTTTCACATATAGCCATGGCTGTGTGGTTTGAGAAGTTAGTTCGACAAGGGATACTAATGGTTGGAAAACATAAAATTGTCTTTCTTCATGATCCTGGCTATCTACGCTAGGAAAGCGCCAACCACCAGGGCACATATGTTAAACACCTAGGGAGGTTCAACTGTTTCAACACATCCCTACCTTCAGATGCACTGTGCATGGGTTTTTACATCCCGAGGATGCTTCTCTGACACCTCCAGTTACAATCACAACCTTCGAAGTCCCAACACACAATGGTGGTAGAGCTGTTGGAGCAAATGCTTAGTCTTGGATAGTAGAGGTCCAAATCCTTCATCAACACCCCTATAGTTTCCACTTAACGAATTTACCATGGGCGAGGAGGAGGTCAAACACACACCCGACTACATGGCCTGCGAGAAAACCCTCCTCGTACGAGAGAGAAAGTGGTATAAGGATGATAAATCTCTTAAGACATTTATCATCATCAAGTGCATGGCCACCCTTTTCCCGGTTCCCTCCTATAACCATTTTACTAGATGAAGGAAGGGCTGGGAAAATGATCGGGCACTGGGGCATGGGTCTTCTTCTCAGCCTTTGAGGAACGTGGTCTGAAAGAAGTAGGCTGGTCAAAGGAGGCAGAAAGGCATGTCTGAAATGGTTTGAGTTGGAAACTAACCATCAACAGGCTACATAGGGATCACTTTCACATACAAGGATAAAGAAAACTCTATGCTATCAGTCTGCGTTGCCATGTGCTATAGCTCCATGATGTTTATTCACATTTGTAAATCGTGGAAATAGTTCCATGCTCTAGATTATTAATGTTTGATTGTGACTGGAAACAATTTTTTAGGTTTGTTTCAGAGAATAATATCAACACTAAAATAGTATAAATACACTCCCGATAGAGTGAGATAGAGGTTGGTTGGGAAACTTTCAAGGGATGAGGATCTCTGTTGTAAATAGTCTCTGATTTCTATGTTATGAATAAATTTATAGAGGAAGGATTGTCTTTCAAGATAGATATTCCTGTATCATTGCTTCTTTCAATATGTAATCTCTTTACATGAAATGCTCTTCATGTTTTCATTCCAGTTTGTTAATTTCTTTCATGTTTGAAATGAGTGTATTATAGTTTGGAATTCATACATCCTATGATCCATCTGCTGTTTCAGACATTCATTAATTTTTCTTCTAAATTTATGTAGAATTCATCTTGTTGGTGCTCTGCGTGATGGACTATTTCCTCTCATCTACTAATCATCTGCTAAATATCTCGTGATTGCAAGATCGACGGCTATCTTTCCTTTGATTGTAAATTTATGTTATTCTTTACCTCCTACAATATGTTCCATACCCGAACCTTCGAATCCATTTCCCAATGGTACCATACCCTGATATTCCCACCGACATCTTACATTAATGCACCCCTCCCATTCAGGAGTCTAGCTTCCTGACCATTCTCGATCGAATATCCTATGTGAATTTTCCTGAAAACAAGCAAGAGATCCCTCTCTGATTGGGCAGGGCCAGAGGCATAGTCTAAATTGGTTCTGCTATTGCCCGGGAGAGAACCCTTTTTTCTCCCAACCTATGGGCTCAATCCCGGTGCTAACAGGATGGACACCTCAAATCGGTAAGATATAATCTTTTGCTATTTACATTTCAGGTTCTCATTTCAAAATGGCCTATCACACTAGCTTGATGACAAGCTTGGTGAAGCTGACAACTTCCAAGTATGGAAGTATAGGACCTCCATGATCCTTGAAGAAATTGACTTGGACCAGTTCTAAGAGAAAGAGGGAGATGTGGCTAAGGATAGAGCCAAGAGAATCATTGTAGATTCTATTAAATATCATTTCTCATGTGTCATCCTTGAATACACCAAAATAAAGTGTTTGATGCTATGACGTAGCAATTGAAGAAGAATAAGATATTGTTATAACCACCTTGAATGGCCTCCCAAGATCATGGGATTCATTCATTCGAGGAATGTGTGCCAGAAGGAAGTGATTACCTTAAGCATATTCTAGGAAGAGCACACATAAGAAGAAGCTCGACTCATAATAAGAGAAGAGAAAATGGGAGAAACTGAAGATGAAGCTCTCATGATCCAAAGAAGATCCCTCAAGCAATGAGTAATATGAAGGACTCAACTCTTGTAGAACCTCTTATCCACCTTAGCTTTTGGATAAGAAATTATGTTTTTATGAATGAATAAGATGATGAAGCTAAAGGCTCAAGAAGGAGCCTACCCACGAAACGAATAAAGATAAGTATTCAATTGTCATTTCAAGATATTATTTGGTTATGCATTTGTTTATATTTAGTTGATGTGTTATTCATGATAGAATGTTTGCATTAATGACAGTATAATACTAATATGCATGTGATGGGTAAGTATCCCATGGTGCTATACAACTCTCCATTTCTACTTATATAGAATGAAACCTCTTTTCTGACATATTGGATTAGTGCACAATCTCAATGATGTCATGGTAGAGATGGAAGGCATCTAGAAAGTTTCCATGAGATAAGGATGAATGTTGTATTGGCTAAAATAGTTGCATGATTATATATTTATGCATAAGAATTCTCCATTATGAATATTCCTTATAAAATGTTTCTAACCATACAACTAATGCATTTGAGTTGTTGCAAGGATCATGCACAATATCCTACAAGAAAAGAAGGACGAGACTTGTTCGAAAGAAAAAGTGATGGCAGTTCAAGATTCACTCTAATAATCGAAAATGAAGAATGATGACTAGATTGCGACGTCGAAGACCCGAAAGGAAGTCCTTAGTATATTCCATATGGATCTACAATATTTAGCATGCAATAGATGGAAACATCATGGGATACAAGGAAAGATTCGTAGCATGAGGCTTATCACAGAAAGAAGGCATAGACTATGAAAAGACATTTGCAGCCACTGGGAGTTGAGACAATTGATAGGCAGACTCATATGTACAATTTAAATAAGGCCATGTATGAGCTCAGAAGGCACCCATGTGATAACACATACATGAGGAGCTTGAAGATCACCTAGAGTGATGAAGATATTAACCTTTTCTACAAGGTTGAGAATGAAATCCTATAGAGTATGACAAGCTCACACATGGGTGTCAGAAGAACTTTTGAAAATGTTCAAGATAGAGGATCTTGGTATCTAGTGACCCTAGATGGATACATAGAATATTAGTAGCAGAGGAAACTACTTGTCACTCCAGCACATAACGTTTCAATGCATAGAGTATGAAAGGAAGAGGGAGAATGATGCTCCTCTTCATAGGTAGTGATTGCAGAAGATCCCTAGGTTCGACATGATACAATGTGATGGACACCTTACTGATGGCTCTAGGATTTACTGAGAGTAAAGAGGATTCCAACCTCTACGTCAATATTGAAGGTGGAAGAGCAGTGATTCTCCTGCTATATGTCAATGACTTGTTCTTGAAAGAAAAGAGGAACTCATTAAAGTTGCAAGAAGGAGACTTTCTACTAAGTTCGAGATGAATGACTTGGATATGATGCACTACTTTCTAGGCATGGAGGTGTGGCAGAATGCAGATGGAATCTCCCTTTGACAAGGGAAGTATGCAGTGGATATCCTGAAGAGGTTCGCGATGATGGACAACAAGGCCATGACCACACCTATGGCATCGAACTTGAAGCTGTTGTGTAATGGTTCATCATAGTCGGTTGATGCCACAATGTATCATCAGATGATTGGGTCATTGATGTAACTGATGAATACGAGACCATATATTTTCTTTGTTATGAACACATTGATATAATTCCTGACAGATCCAAGACATGTTCACCTGATTGCTGCAAAGCATATTCTGAGGTACCTGAAGGGTACAATTGACTATGGGATCAAGTATGAAGCAAATCAGAAGACTAACCTGCATGGTTATGTGGATTCTAATTGGGTAGACAGTTCCATTGATAAGAAGAGAACTTTGGGGTGCTTCTTCACTATGGTATCGGGTGTGATCTATTGGTTTAGTAGGAAGCATTCGTGCATGGAACTGAGTACAATCGAAGAAGAAGAGGAGCAGTGAAGCTCTAGTTTGTGATTTGTATTGATATCTCTTGAAAGAGGGAGTTCTAGCATAGCCAGTGAGACATGTTTTGTGAGCATAATATTCTGGTGAAGCTCATAGGTTGCTCAGATGTAAATGGACCTATAGGTTATACTCAGATGTAACCAGTCCTGGTGAAGCTCACAGGTTATCCTTGTACATCATCATCCCTGATGTGATTCTATGTTAGAAATGGCCAGAGTGAAGTTTGAGTACTTCATGGAGAATCTTGGTGTTCTCTAGATCGAGGTTCCTTCTAAGGAGAAGTGATGATTATGAGTGCCTTTCTGACATGGTGGAAGGATTGGTTCCTCCCATGGCCAGATGTAAGTGCTATTCCTTTTTGACATGGTGTAAGGATTGGTCCCTCCCATGGTCAGATGTAAGTGTTGTTCCTTTCTAACATGGTGGTAGGATTGGTTCCTCCCATGGTCAGATGTAACTGTTGTGTCTTTTTGACATGGCAAGAGGATTGGTTCCTCCCATGGTCAGATGTAAGTGTTATTCCTTTATGACATGGCGAGAGGATTGGTTCCTCCCATGGTAAGATGTAAGTGCTATGCCTTTCTGACATGGCAAGAGGATTGGTTCCTCCCATGGTCAGATGTAAGTTCTCTACCTTTCTGACATGGCGATAGGATTGGTTCCTACCATGGTTAGATGTAAGTCATTGTGCCTTTCTGACATGGAGAGAGGATTGGTTCCTCTCATTGTCAGATGTAAGTGCTATGCCTTTTTGACATGGTAAGAGGATCGGTTCCTCCCATGGTCAGATATAAGTGATGATTATGTGAAGACCTACATGAAGGCTAGGCCTGCATCCAACAAGGCTGGATCTATAGAACTTCCTATGATGAGTATAATTGAGAGATAGCACCATTTGCTAGAGATAGCGGGAGCAATGATGATGATGATCCAGCTTGGTGATGATATAGCTTGATGATGATCCATATTTGATGATGATCTAACTTTGATGATGATCCAGTAATGAATACTTGTGATGATGAACCATGTCAATAGAATACCTCCCTAGTTAAGAGGGAGTGTTGATGTATTTGTAACTTCATAATGTATTCACTTGTATATTTTATATTGTATTTCATTGTACCTTGATATTCCTCCGATCACTAAAGTCATTAATATAATAAAGTCATGTAAAGTCATTGAGGTTAAACCTCCTTTGTAAGTTGGGGAAATAGTCCCCACAATTGAGGGGTATTATGGTTATTAGAATCTCCTAGTGAGGTTGGCCCTGTAAGAGTAAAAGTATAGTGGAAAATAGGTATAAATAGAGAGTGAGACTTTCTATTTGAAACACACTCACTCAACTATAGCACAGGAGTGAGAGAATAGGAGCTCACACAAGTGAGAGAGAGAACAATGGTCGGAGATCATCTTTGTATCTTTGGGTTTTGCTTTTGCTTTTGGTGCTCATTCTATCTCTGAGGAAGTTGTAGGGTTTTCTCCTTTATGGTTTCCCCAAAGAAAATTATTTGTGTCTCTTGTCTCTTGTGATTATTGATGCTTTCAGATAAGATCCTAGATCATATTGATTAAATGATAAAAATCTAACAAAAAGTTTGACGTCGACTTGTCCAATGTGCCAACCTCATTCTAGTAGTAGATCAACATTTATAGGAAGAAGGCCTAGGATGGAGGGTGCCAAACTAAAGCTCCCCTTGTTCTATGGGAATGGGACTGAGGATCCAGAACAATATTGGCTCATGTACAAGGTAGTATGGAGTTTCATCCAAACTGTAGATGATGAAGTCAAGAAGGTCTAGTTGGAAACAACCCTTCAGGATCATGCATTGGATTGGTTCATGAAATTTGTACAAGTTCCTACAGGGACTCTAATGAAGACATTAGCAGAAGTCAGGAAAGGACTTACTGAAGAATTCAGAAAACCAAAGTCTGAAGCTAAGTACATTACAAAACTAAAGGAGATTAAGAAGTATCCCAATGTGACTGTTTGGCACTTTGATTAAGGATTAAAGACACTAATGGCAAGAGTTAGTTTTGAGATGAGAGACATTCAGTATAAGGAATGGTTCATATCTGCATTACTAACTCATATCAGACTACCACTGATGCAACAAAAGATTGTGATATAGAGTGAGGCTCTAGAGATCTCCATGAAGTTGGAAGCTTCACCCGTAAGAGAAAATGCAGTCGGTATAAGCCAGATTCAGACAAAGTTGGAAAACTTGACACTCCAGTTGCAAGACATTAAGAAATGAAAGGAACAAATGTAAAGATCTCTGGTGCACTCGATGTTGCACATATGGACATACCAAGGATACTTGCCCCAATTTCTGAAACTACCTATGGTCAGGAGCCCCAAACCTTTTGAATTGTGGCAGTGTACCATGATGCCACATTTTCCAAGTATATGGGCATCGACATGAGGAATTTGCATACATGCAGAAGATGGTGATGAAGTTGGTGAACCTATACTATTCATTTTTTCATTCTGTCGGGCATGGAGATAAATACTGTTGCACATACAACCTACTTCAGGAGAGAACATATGAATCATACTATGTGAAGGGAGAAGTACAAGTACCACAGTCGGATGTGGTGCAACAACCACCTCCATCACAGTATGTACCACCACTGTAGATGCAGTTTATACTGCAACAATCACAACAACAATTTGTGTCACAACTGTAGAATTACTAGATGAAGATGGCTCCGCAACACCCACAATATGTTCAGTTAACGCATTATGTTTAGAAATAGTTGAATCCTCTGCAACAGTAAGTAAATTAGCTACAGTTTCAGCAGCAAGGAGGATTTCAAGGACGAGGTCATGGACCTTTCCAATTTTATAATTGCAGTGTATTGGTTCATTTCTAGAGGGATTTCCCACAGTTTCAGTGTTCATGTACGTATTGTACTGTGAGTGATCACACTATTGAGAACTGTCCACAATTGATCACGAGATGGAAGGACAAAAATGTCCCACAGTTGCAGAATCATAATCAATTACGAAACCATAATCAGTTGAATTAGAATGAGTTGTAGAATCAAGTGTAAAACTAGAACTAGTTGCAGAATTAGAACCAAATTCCAATTCATAACCAAATTCCAATCTAGAAATAGAATATAAATAAAAACGAGAATCAACCTATGAATCCACCGCTTAACTAGAATCAAGGACCGATGGCTGCGACTATATTGGTGGAACCCAGAACACAGAATGTTATTTTTGCTATCGTTACTCATGGAGGTGCGACAGCTAGAGAAGATAGTATGATTCCACAAGTACGGTTAGCTAGAAATAAGAAAGTCCAATTTCATGTCAACACTGAGAAATATAAATTTTTTGAAGCACGGGATGATATACACAGAAACTATGGTAAGTTATAGGTTTATGAAATTCCTATTTCTTTTGATTCCACTATGGAGATAGGACCATCGAGATAGCATGGTACCTTGCAACACTTTTTTGAGAGTTCTTATCGCTGGTGAAAGATCCCGATGCTCTTGCCGATATTGAGAATCTATTGCATCGACTGACTAAGGGATGAAAGGATTCTGTGGTGAATTATTTGCATAAGAAAAAGATGGGTTAAGAAATGCGCATGAAAATTCAGATTGAGGACTACAAGGTAGATTTAGTCATCCTTGATCTAGGCTCAAATGTTAATATTTTGACAAGAAAGACATGGAAAAATATGGGGATCCCAACGCAGAGCCGGTCTCTTATGTAGCTGCGACTAACTAACTAGGCTAGAGTAACGTCGATTGGGAGAGTTTTGCACCTGCTGTGGAAGTGGAGGGCATGAAGCCCTATGCTGATTTCAATGTGATTGAAGTTTTTGATGGTGGAGGCTCCCATCATGCATCGTTGGGGAGCATATGGGCCAATGACAATATGGAAGTAATCAATTTTAAGAAGCATGTGATGAAATTTGAGAATCAAGACATCAGATTCATCGCTTCGATGGAGCCAAATGAAGGGAAAAGGTATATTGAGCCAATGAAAGATGAAGTTTTCAAAGGATGGGATCATGCCTATAACATTTCAGAAGATTATGTCAATTCAACTACTGATAGGAAACTCGGTTGGTACAATGCTAGGTTTTTGTCTTTTGACTCTGATGATGGTTTAGAGAATTAGAAGAACCGCTTGCATGAAGTGTCTCTATGAAAGTGCGGCTTGATTATGCAGTCACTATGTCGTGTCATAACTGAGACCATTGAGTTTCCAATTTATGAAGAACTGCCTGAGTTATCTCAGTTTCTTGTTGAATTCAAAGACAAGGTGTCATAACAAAAACGGTTGCTAGCATTGGAGCAAGCGCTGAGGGCTACCCAAAAATGCTGGTGGGAGACCCATAAGAATTCGATCATTGGATGGTCATAGTTTTAGATACTGATGACAGTTTGCTTTGACAATGCATAAGTGTACCATACTGGAATGTATGATAGAAGGAATAGTTTGGGTGATCATATTATTGAGTGTTAGACCTTTTGGGCATCACGGCCAAAGGATGAGTGTGCCATGCCTTCATTCACACATTGGATGAAATACCACAATCTTGTTACATATCAATGGAGTTGCACCGAGAGATCACCACTTGGGAGGAGTTGAAAGTTTTATTTACTCACACCTTCAGTTTTGTTGATGCCAATCCGGATGTCCATAATGCACTATAGCTTATCCGCGATGTTGTTCTAAAGGTAGTACTGGTCGCATAACTAGTGGATCCACATGTGCATTGTCACATGCAGTCAATGATGGAATGCTATAATGTGTCAAGAGAGCTAGGTGATGATGATCCGTGAAATATCAATATTCCAAAAATGAAAGGAAGTCGGGATGTTACAGCACCGGATGTACTGGCGGATCCCATGAATCATCCACTGAAGATAAGGAAGGTCAACATTGGGATAGAATATAGCCCAACTTTTGTAAGTGTCAGAGACTATTGGGATGAATAAACGATGGAAAATATTACATACTTATTGCATGAATTCCAAGATACACTTCCTACAAACTTATTTGAGATGAAGGGGATACTAGGAGATTTAGGAGAGATGAAGATCCCGTTGAAACCTGATGCAAAAATAGTAAGGCAGCGACCGCATCGTCTGAATCCACGATACAAGTTAAGGGTAAAATATGAGCTTGATCAGATGTTGTATGTTGGAATAATTGAGCCAGTTGAAGAATCAGAATGGATAAGTCGAATGGTAGTCCAAGAAAAAAATATGGGTGAGGTTCGGATCTGCATCGACCTGAGAAAATTGAATGATGCGTGTATGCATGATCTGTTTCCAACACCATTCACTAATGAAGTTATGGAAGGAGTAGGAAATCAGGAGATGTATTCTTTCACAGATGGATTTTTTGGGTATCACCAGATAAGGATCGCAAAAGAGGATCGACACAAAACAACATTTGTTACTGAATGGGGCTACTTTCAGTATCCTGTGATGCCTTTTGGGTGGAAGAATGTGCCTACGATATTTTCCCGTGTTGTTTTCCCTGCATTCAAAATTTAATTCAGAAGTTTTTGCAAGTTTATATGGATGACTGGATAGTTTATGGGTTGATCAGATACCATTTGGAAAACTTGCGACTGATGCTGGAGAGATGTCGACAACATCAAACCGCACTGAATTCAAAGAATTTTATTTTCTGTGCACCTTTCAGGATACTATTGGGTCACATTGTTTAAAATCAAGGACTGTTGGTTGACCTTGCAAATATTGCACCGATATTGAGCTTACCTCTTCCTACGAATATGAAAATTCTTAGAGCGACGTTGGGGCATACAGGGTATTATCACAAGTTCATATGTGGGTATGCTGTGATCATAGCACCGATGGAAAAGTTGTTGAACAAATATGCAACATTTGTATGGAGTCAAGAGTGGCAAGGAATTTTCAACACACCGAAAGCCAATATGGATTCCACATTGATACTAGTTTTTCTAGAGTGGGACAAGAGTTCCATGTTCATGTGGATGCATCCTGTGTTGCATTGGGAGTGGTGCTCGCGCAACCAGCAGAAGGAGATCTAGATCACCCGATTTCTTTTGCTAGTTGGAAGTTGTCATCTACAGAGAAGAACTATATGACCACATACAGAGAAGGTATTGCGATGGTATATGCGCTACAAAAGTTTAGACATTACCTATTGGGAGGTCATTTTAATATGTTTACATACCATTCTGCTTTGAAGTACCTAGTCCATAATACTGTGTTGGGGGGGAAGATATTCCATTGGATACTTCTCTTTTAGGAGTTTGAGTTTGAGATAATTGTGAAGTCGGGTCGCTTAAATGCTAGCCCTGATCATTTATCCCGAATTGAGATAGGTGAAGAGATAACAAATATTGAAGATAGATGCTAGGTGTGCAGTTGTTAGGAATAGACATGGTTGATGATTACTATGATCAAATCATTTAACTTTGATGACGGGAGCCACACCGGAGGACCTTAATACAAGAAAGAAGTAGCAGTTGGTGGTGAAGGCCTCGCATTTCCAGTTGATCCCTGGAAAACTATATAAACTAGGACCAAATGAGATTTTGTGGTGATGTGTCCTACTGCATGAACAAGGGAAGATATTGGTAGAAGCCCATGCGGGAGTTTCTGGTGGACATTATGGAGAATGATATAATACAAGAAAGGTGCTTTGTGTTGGGATTTAATGGCACACTCATAATTCTGATGCAACACATTATGCGCGGAGTTGTGATGTCTGTCAATGAACTGGAGAGCCATCAAGGAGGGATGATATGTCGCTAGTACCTCAGGTGACATTGCAGCGATTGGATAAATGGGCCATGGAATTTGTGGGACCAATCAAACCACCTAGAAAGTGAACTGGTGCACAGTATATCATTGCATCAATATACTATTTAAAAAGATGGGAGGAGGTTACACCAATCATAGATTACACCATTGCAACAACAACGAGGTTCTTATTTGACAACAATGTAACAGGGTTTGGATGTCCGAGGATATCGATGAGCGACCAAGGGAGTCACTTCATCAATAACACAATAAGTGTGCTGACGGAGGAGATACAAATACAACATAAGAAGAGTACCCCGTATCATCCTCAAGAAAACAGGGTAGTGGAGGCATTCAATAAAATATTGCAACATGCCCTTACAAAGGTATGTGATGAAAATCACGATGACTGGGACCTGAATATTCTAGTAGTCTTGTGGGTATATCCCACCACTTGCAAGATATTGATGGGACAAACACAATTCAAGTTGGTGTATGGGAAAGAGGCAGTTATGGAAATGGAGTACATTGTTTTGAATCTACACATTGCGGCAATGGCATGCATGGATGATGAAGCAGCACTAGAAGAACGATTAAACCGGTTAGTTCAGCTTGAGGAATACCTCTTTGTTGTGGGTTTTCATCAGCACATCGAGAAGGATAGAAAGGATTAGCATGATAACCACATAAAGAATAATTGGTTTTAGCAAGGAAATTTGGTGTTGTTATATGACAACAAGTTCATGAAGCATCTAGGTAAGTTATAGATGCACTGGTTAGGTCCATATCTTGTTAATTCCATTACTTCAAAAGGTACAGTTTAACCATAGAATTTAGATGGAGTGATGCTGCTAAATCTAGTGAATGGTAGTAGGATGAAGCCCTATCGGATAGGCCCAGAACCGTACAATGCTTGAGGCACTGTGCAATGAAAAAAAAAGAGACGATTGGGAATACGTAGGATGATGGATGGAAGGATGGCACACCAAGAGGAGATGGATGCACAAGAGTAGGATTCAGTAGCGTAGTTAGTAGGTCATGTTGTGATATTCGTAGGGTTTTGCATAGGTTGAAATCAACAATAAATGAAGACAATAAAAATCACTTTACCGGTGGCACTCGTTGAAGCGACGCACATTTATGGTCGATTCGACTATTGGATGGATGGAATCACTAATGGATTCGGGTCATTAATGAAATTAGAGGAAATTTGAGGTCTAAAATAGGCCTCCTAAGGAAAATAATAAAATAATAGTTAAAATAATAAAATAATGGTTATTAATTTTGGAGGAAGAATGAAAAAACTACTATTTTTGTTCGTATTTTCGACATATCTGCCTGTGGTTTTACTCAAATCCCGAGTGGGAGATCTCATTGGATGTGGAATTTAATTCCACATCCAACAAGTACCCACACTCCATACGTTTGATCAACCACACATGCCAAATTTAGGAAATACCTGAAAAACGTGATAATGTAAATTCCGCATCCAACGAGATCTCCCACTCGAAATTTGAGTAAAACCATAGGGAAATATGTCAAAAATATGAACAAAAAAATTATTTTTCTTTTATGTAAAATATGTCAATTCAACCATTATGGTTGAATCATTTGATTGAAATTCTATTGGTTCCTAAATTCCAACTCGAAAAATTTATTGTTGACACGTTTTCTTATAAGGCCTATTTTAAACCCCAAATTTCCTCTAATGTGGATTTGGTCATGATGATTGGCATGATTCGGTCATGATGGTTGCTAGATCAACTTGATGCTATAAGAAGGGGATCTATGTGGGTTGAAAACACCATTTTCTAGAGTTGAGTTGAGTTGCAAAGTTGTAGAGTTTGAGCTAAGTTGCAAAGTTGCACAGCGAATTGTCGAGTGAATCTGAGTGAATTGTATGAGTTTCCAAGTCTAGAGAGGATGCATGACTGTTAAATCCTTGCGGGGTATTGGTGTGGCATGCAGAGTAACCCAAACATATTAGATATTTTGAGTGAACAAGATTCACCAATTAGACTGGTAAGCATCGTGGAAGCGATCACCAGTATGTGGATCGGGTCATCATTGGTGTCGAAGAAGAAGCATAAGGGTCAAAATCCTAGCTCTTTGGTGGTGCATAAGAGGATGACGATAACATCAACAAGGGAAGTGAAGGTAACTGCATAGACATGGCCATCGAGATCAGGATTTTTGGATTCAGTGTCTCGAGCAGGGGTGTTTGTTAAGGACATCCTTGGGTATGTACCTCGTAGTCGGCCTAGTGCAAAGGCCAGGAAGCCCACTAAAAACCATGATTCTAGATAAGGATGTTGATGATACCACAAGGGATGGTATGCACTTCTGACATAGTTCCTACACTGATGTAGATGAAATACAAATACCATGAATTTCTCACACTGGAGGATGTTGCGAATGAACCATATATGCCAATGGTAGCGGTAGGAGGCGACCCGATAGAGTGCATTCCACATGAATTGGCACATGGGTTAGACATAACCAGCTTGTTAGGTTTCATCAAAATTCCACGCTTTGGGTAGCCGAATGAATTCAATGCATTTGTGAAGCTACTTTTGGCATGCTTTGATGGAGGATTTTTCTGGTTGGATAAGCCAGTCGATGTCATGGTGGGGTTGATTTCAGAAATAGCGCGGCTGCCCAAGGATGGGACAGACCCCTTGTAGTATTTTCATGGAAAGAAAAATGACAAAAAGTTGGTGGCGACATTGAAGAATCACTATGCTTTAGAGCGTGACAAGAGGGAGTACCACATCCATAGTAGCAATGACCATGTTATACGCATCGACACAAGGATTTTGGCCAGTAAAGTTGTCAAGAAGAACCGCCTCGTCCAATGTAATTTGGTAGTTGTTGCATGTGTTGAGCTATGTACACAAGGCATACAAATGAAATGGTCAATTTTTCTCATGAACCAATAGGTGGAGGACGCAATGACAGTGCAGGTGGGTGAAAGACCATTCACATATAGTTGGATACTCATCCTGATCACATTAGTGGCTTGGATGGAGCCATATGACTACCAAGGCATGGACTTAAAAGCAATAGAAGTATGTAAGGGTGCTCAGTATAAGAATCTATGGTGAGTGAAAGAACCCTAAAGGTTAATAGATTGTGTGATCCAATTCTGGATCTATTGGGAACCACTACAGGAGGAAAAGGTAAAAGTTCCAATATTATCTAAGGAAGGTGCAACAAAATATCAAAGGATTGTGCGGTCTGCAATTGGACCACATGGTATTCACGTTCAACTATGATGTGACCCAGACATGAAATGGTTTTTGACGACATATAAATTGTATGATGCAGAGTTGGAGGTAATGGTTAATGATTGGCCTGCAAAATGGAAGGAACTAGCTAGTGTGGATGAAGTATCGACGAGACCCCCTATGGATGCACCTGCTGATCCTGTGCATAAAGATGACCAATAGAGTTAACATGAGTCTTATGAATAATTGTTGATAGAAACACTGGAAGCAGAGCGCATATTCAATGAATTAAGAACAAAGGGACGCATGGAGTAGGGTGTAAGTAGTAGCACCACGATAGCAATGGAGGTGCAATTGAATCGACTTATCAAGGAAATAAAAAATGCAATAGATGTGGAAAAAAGGAAATGAAAAAATATACACAGATGAGATTCACAAAGGTAAGAACACAACTAGATTCATTATATGATGTTGTCTTGAAAAGAGCTCCAAAAAGTGTGACTGTGCAAGAGTTTGGGTTAATTATCACTAAGCCAGAAGTTAGGAATGTTCAAATTCCCTCGACTATGACTGACGCTAGAAGAAAGGATTTGAATACCTCACTACAGCAGTTGTAGGACATATCCTTGGATATCAACATGTTTTCCACGCAGATGTTGGTACACATGCAACGAGTCACTAACCAGGACTTTGCAGAAAAACCAAAAGAATTTAGCGATCACAGGACAAAGAGGAGAAAGAACAAAAAGAGGCCGAGGAACTACATCAAGCAAAGGAGAAGTTTATGTACTTGAAAAATCACAGGAAATTGAAGCAATGAAGAAAGCGCAAGAGGATCTGAGGGTGAAGAGTGCTGCAGAAATCACAGAGCTAAAGAAGGAGCAAGATTGCCTTGTTGTTGAGAAGGAAGATCTGTTTGATAGCAGAGTCAAGTTATAAGTAGTAGTTGCATATGTCTGTCAGTATGTCTTGGAGATCACCGTAGAACTGGATACGATGGAAATAGCACAATGACTTGGAGTTGTTATTTCAACATTGCAGAGTGAGAATAGTATTTTGGAGGACTTGGTGCACCCAACCACACCACCAGAGCAAATAGCAATGCGAAAGAGTGAAATTGAAGATCTAGCAACACAACTCAATGAGATGTTGTAGGAGGCCAAGAAAGTGATAGATGCGACCACACAGTTCTAGGGAAGTGTAGTTTAGGATGAAAAACTAGCGCAACTGACCACACAGTTGCAGGAAGCAGAAGGGAAGCTAGTGACCTTGAAGACATCGCTAAGAACGATGCCACTGATGGTTCAAGTTACGTGATATGCATATCTGAAGGAGTTGCAACAATGCATTGGGAAGTCCCAGTAGCGTCAAGGAAAGTGCATTGGACAATTAGATGAGTTTCAGGATATTGACGCACATCTTTCTGGTAAGGCACTTACTGCATTACAAGAAGCACAAGAAGGAAAAAAGGAGATTTCTGAGAAAATGGTTGAGCATCCAGTCACACATGATCTGACGTCGAGCCAGGAGATAACAAACATAATTAAAGCACAGGTGAAGGATATTACTCAGTAGTATGAATATTTCAAGATCAATATTACTGAGTAAACCATGTCCAACTAGCATGGCTCAAGGGCAAGGCACAAAATTGTGTTGGGGGCCTGTTGGCAAGGGTTTTGGATACATTAATTGCGCAACATCATGGATGCTGCGCAAGCTCAAAGGCACCACACAAGTGAAAGATGTGGTGCAAGGCAGAAAATAGAATATGTTATATTTTTCATATCACCTTTTGTAATTTTGGACCATATTTTGTGGATATTGGTCATTATTTTGTAGAATCGGTTAAGAATTAGTTAGCAGTTGTCTAAGTGGATCTTGAATGTAAAGGAGAAAGCATATAAGTAGATGTTGAATTTCAAATGTTATCAATGAATGCATGAGTGATCTTACTTCCTTTTTCAGTACTTTTGAGAGAACTTGTTGAACCGTGATCTGTTTTGAATCGGTGATTTTGTGCGGAATTAATATGACAAGAGAGAGGTTGGTCTAAATTGTTGTTTTCTTTTTTGTTTTACTGTCTTACTATTTTCTGTGACTCAATGATGAATTCTATGTGAATATACGAAATGGATCCATGATACGATGTTTCTATGTTTTAAATGATATATCATGTTGGATCTATTTACGCATCAGTATTCTTAATGTAGTTATGATTGAATGATGCAATTAATTGAATAACAATGACTAATGATTCTCTTAATGCTTAATTAAATGGTCATATCTCTTAATGTTGCGCCAAGATGTTAAGTTGATGTCACATTGTCCTCTCCTATTCCATTGAAACTTGGTTCCGTCAACTCTCCCTTGAACATCTCAGGTGAGACTTCAACCTCTCTCTAGGTGTTGCTGGATAGGGTAAAACCCATATGGGCCAGTTCTCAGGTAGATCACGGTGGTTTGGTTGTCGATGGAGTGGGAACCCCCATCGAATGGTTTTTTTTATGGGTTTGTGTCAACAATATCTTAAAGTTGTGTGAGCTTTGTAACGTGTAGGAATATTTGAATATTTTCAACAAAAGGATTATTCAAAATCTTCTCAAATATTTCTTCCACCTTTTCAGGATTTGTAGGAGATAATTGTTAAGTTTATTTCAAGGAGAAGATCATGGAAATATGGATAGAATATCTTATCTAATATTTGTGAGAGGATTTGTGAGGATTTGAAGGGATAATTTTTTGTAATGATGGGAAATTGGTTGAAAGAAAAGTGGATCTACATTTGTTAGTTTCTTATCCTCTTTTCAAATCAACTCATGTATAAATAAGGGTGCTCTCTCTTCATTTCGAGAGGAGGAAGCTAATAGAAATTGAGTAGTTAGTAGAAGAGTCTTTAGTCCTATGTTAATGTAGAGTCTTTTAGTCATGGAGTCGATTTTAATTATTATGTAACGGAGATGGTGATGTAATGTAAACTTCTTGATTTCTCCATAATTGATTTGGATTGATTTCTTATGAATTCTTAGTGTGAGCTCACATGTGTTTGGTGTTACAGAGAGAAATTCCTATGGCTTGGGGGACCACAATAGACAGCTTTGACTCCAGAAATCAATCTTTCCTAATATGCAATAGAAATAAAATGTCTAACACTAAAGGATCAGGCCTCGTACCTTATTCCGGATGGTTGAAGTAGATCCTCGTTGAGCTTTCCAATCTTCAGCTTGAATTGATATAATACTTCCTCAACAACAAGTAAACAATACAAGCATACTATATATCATGGTGTAGATCTATTCTAGCATATATAATCAATAATGTAAAAGCATTTGACATATTCCAATGGATACAATATTCAATCAAATACACATCATTGGAAAAGGAAAGATAGTTCTTATTAATATAAATCAGAGATTACAAGATAGATACAACCTCTGACAGCACATCTGCGAACCGAAGAAACTGAATCCCCCACTTGGGCCTCCACCACTTCAATCCTCCATCTCTCGATAGCAAGCTCACTAGAAAAAGGCAAGCTTGGGAAGAACACAAAAGTGCTCCAAAGGGACAAAGGGATGCAGACTCAAGTATAATTCTGGAAACAATGGACTATAGTTTCGTTGCTCTCAATCTCCCTATATATTCCTTCAATGTACCAAGGGGTTCCTTATATAGCTTCACAAAGGATAATGAAGGGTCGAATACGAGCGATATCAAGGCATATGGAAGGCCAGGAGTCAAATGAGTCGGATCCATGTCAAGGAAAACTCCAAAAGGATTTGGACTATGCACACATCACGATGTATGCGGATATAGGAGTCAAACCCACGTATGTACACGGTTATCGGGGAAAAATCCATGTATATCATCTTTTATATAGTTTTAGGGATGATCAAGGAAACATCAAAGGATAAAATATGGTCCATGGGGTCTAAAGAGTCTGCAGTGGGACAGGGGAAGGCCATACAAAGTGTGATTCACCTAGAGTGGTGAAATCCACTATAACAGAAGCCCCCTAATGTGTGAGGTCAGAGGGGTCATACGATGGCCGAAATACATTATAATCCATCCCAGAAGTGGAGTGATGAAGGATCCCAAATGGAAGACCAGCCACCCAATCAACATAGTACAATAATACAACTCTGCATATAAATGCAAGTACATATAGCAGTCCCAGATACATAAGAGTACAATGGCCATGAATAGGCATAATACATGATATCACATATGTGGTCATCGCCATGTAAAATATACATAGATCAGAATCTCCATGATGAAGATGTACAAAGGACCATGATCTCCAAGATAGCTGAAGATATACAATAGATCAAGATCTCCATAGTGGCTGGAAATGTCTGACATATGCTGGAATCAAGTCACGAGAGCTAAAATCTTATGAACACTGTCACGATCAAGGAGGTAGCATATAAGAGATACCACCGGTCTGGAAGGTCTTCTACACAAATCGCTACGAGTACATGTCCTACTATGCGAATAGAGGTCTCGAGGTCGAACATAGTAGTCCATCATCTGATTACCGGTCATTGATGTATACCGTTAATAGATGCGAGATCACCCACCGATAATGATAATGGGAATCAAGGTACTAGAGTGCAAACTAACAAGTGTGAATAGATGTGTTGAGGTCAAACACTTGAGAGAGTCCATCGATCAAAGGACATTGATGTATTCCCAAGAAACTGTCGATGGCGAGAGAACCTGCCACTGATGACTGGAAGTCTCAAGGCACTCAAAAGGACTCTAGATTCCAATCCCCGAATAAATGATCTGAAGTCGATGGGATGAAATCCGCTGGAAGGAGGGAATTAAGGCATCCTCCATCATCCAACACGAGGTACTCAGCAAAGCTGTCTAATGTGGAAGGAATCGATCATGAAGTGCACAAACCAGTAACTGTACCGGGAATGGCCGACATACAAAGTCAAGATAACTGAGGAATGGTTGACACAGGTTTCAACTTCCTTCAAACAAGATCATAATGGTGTATGGTGACTAAATGAAGGCATCATAGACTCGATATACAAACTGGGACATCTCTGTGACACAGGAGGCATCAACAGAGGCTCCATAGGGACTAGAAGCTTAACCAGTCGGTGGAGATAAACTTAGATAAATGAGTACAGCTCCTAAGTCAAACTATAACCCAACCAATGGATGTGATATACAATGCTCTGTTCGAAGGCGACACGACTCGACAGCTGCCAAAAGATAACATCTTTCCTTGTCTGGCTTTTTGGTTTTTTGATTTTTTTTGGACTTTTTTAGTTATTTGAAAAGCTTGAAAAAAGAATAAACTAGCTTTATAGTTACAAACTAGGAGGATACGAGTGTCATAAGGGAAAACAAACTAGTTCCAAGTAGTGGAACATACCTATGCTCAATGCAAGGATACATGTGTAGGATATCGACACTCAGGGGAACATCCCCTCTCGGTAAAAGGGAATCAAGCTGCGAAGGATATAAAGAATGGATCTGCATGGCTAGACATGAGACAAGCTCGGGCTATATGGTTGAAACATAATGTCATGGGAGCCGACATAAAGCTCAATAAGGCAGGAAAAGCTCATGATAATGCATTCAAAACTTGACATAAGGGGAATCTGGAGGGAAACAGACCATCATAAGATCAAGAGGAGTATGAGGCTCTTGCGAAATTTCATGGAAGTACTATACAATGGACTCCCGGACCTAAGAGAGGACTCACAGCATGGGTACCAAATGCAAAGGGAAGTTAACTAGGACACCCATGTAAAGGAAAGCTCTACCATTCACATAGTATCACTTCTAACAGCAGCATGAAGGTTTCGTGATACCATGGAATGGGTTCGTACCTAAGGTTAAGATGGAACGGTCATAAGGAAATGCATAAGTGCAAGCAGATGTGAAATCCTAACCTATATGCCAGTTCAGACATAATACCTGTGACAGGCACAAACGGGTCAAAACCTCGGAGAGAGTGTACAAAACTGGACCCTACATGACAACCATATTAGACCAAAACAACCCAAAATAGTCAATAAATAATCCAAACTATAGGATATAGGGAGGAATGATCATGACAACAGCACCCAAAGGAAACAATGTTGTGAACGATGAGACATAAAAAGGAAACTAAGGTGTATACCCAACGTTCACGCATACACTACCACCCCAGTGAGGGTGACCACTGGTGTAAATACCAAGCGAAGGGAAAAAAATCCTCCACAAATGGAGTAGAGGATGGAAGATGACCATTCCCAAATCTATGAGCATGGTAAGGGGTTGTGATGCCCCAAATTCTAACACCACGGTCCATACTAGGACCAAGACAGGTGATAGGATACTAGGCATGCTGAAAATAAAAGGACTCAAACTCAAGAGAGCATAAATATACTCAAGTAACCACGATCCTAAAGGCCAACTAGCGCACAAAGAGCACACTTCTAAGAAAATCTACAGCCAAAATACAAGCAAACCAAGGGGAGGATATGTGAGCTCCCGAATGCAGCAGGTATGTCTCGCCTAGGAGAGGCTCAAAAATCCCATACACTACAAGCAGAGGTACGTAACCAATTATAGTGGCCCTCAGCTTCAATGCATATAGCGACTGTGCTGTCCGACTTCTACCTAGTCGGGACACCTGCAGAATAACCTCTACAAGTACCCCCTCGATATCCTAGGTAAGGCCACTAAGGTCACCTCAATATACTCAATGCTCAGGCAGACAGTCGCAGGCGGGATTGACCATATAGGCAGGGTAGCAAAGCCCAAAACTCTCGAAAGAGCCCCCAGATACGAATACAATCCTGGCAATATCACCGGTGCTACTCAGTTATGACTAGGGGTCATCCCAATCAATAACCACTCACACTGCCTCGTGCTTAACTCCCTTTTGAGAGGAGGATCCTGAGAACACTGGTTATACCAAGGATTTCACACACTCCCTGGATAGACACCTAGATGTTGTTGTTTAGTGATCTTGGAGAATTGACTTACAATGAACTATTCCAATATCCTAAAACCTAAGCTTGTTGGATTCCAACAGAATTTCTACTTCAATGGCACGTAAGTATATCGCCGGTGCTACTCAGTCTACATCATGGATATTATGATCTATGTATATTGTACGTGGCGATGACCACATATGTGATATCATGTATTATGCCTATTCATGGCCATTGTACTCTTATGTATATGGGACTGCTATATGTACTTGCAGTTATATGTAGAGTTGTATTATTGTACTATGCTGATTGGGTGGCTGGTATTCCATTTGGGATCCTTCATCACTCCACTTTTGGGATGGATTATAATGTATTTCAGCCATCGTATGACCCCTCTGACCTCACACATTAGGGAGCATCTGTTATAGCAGATTTCACCACTCTAGGTGAATCACACTTTGTATGGCCTTCCCCTATCCCGCTGCAGACTCTTTAGACCCCATGGACCATATTTTATCCTTTGATGTTTCCTTGATCATCCCTAAAACTATATAAAAGATGATATATGCGGATTTTTCCCCGATAACCGCATACATACGCGGGTTTGACTCCTATATCTGCGTACATCGGGATGTGTGCATATTCCAAATCCTTTTGGAGTTTTCCTTAACATGGATCCGACTCATTTGACTTCTGGCCTCCCATATGCCTTGATATCGCTCAGATTCGACCCTTCATTATCACTTGTGAAGCTATATAAGGAACCCCTTGGTACATTGAAGGCATATATAGGGAGTCACCAATTCTGCTACGGAGAGAAATTCCTATGGCTTGGGGTACCACAACAGAAAGCTTTGACTCTAGAAATCAATCTTTCCCAATATGCAATAGAAATAAAATGTCTAACACTAAAGGATCAGGCCTCGTACCTTATTCCAGATAGTTGAAGTAGATCCCCGTTGAGCTTTCCAATCTTCAGCTTGAATTGATATAATACTTCCTCAAAAACAAGTAAACAATATAAGCATACTATATATCATGGTGTTAGATCTATTCTAGCATATATAATCAATAATGTGAAAGCATTTGACATATTCCAATGGATACAATATTCAATCAAATACACATCATTGGATAAGGAAAGATAGTTCTTATTAATATAAATCAGAGATTACAAGATAGATACAACCTCTAACGACATGTCTACGAACCGGAGAAACTGAATCCCCCACTTGGGCCTCCACCACTTCAATCCTCCATCTCTCGATAGCAAGCTCACTAGCAAAAGGAAATCTTGGGAATAACACAAAAGTGCTCCAAAGGGACAAAGGGATCCAGACTCAAGTATAATTCTGGCAACAATGGACTATAGTTTCGTTGCTCTCAATCTCCCTATATATGCCTTTGATGTACCAAGGGGTTCCTTATATAGCTTCACAAGGGATAATGAAGGGTCGAATCCGAGCTATCTCAAGGGATATGGAAGGCCAGGAGTCAAATGAGTCGGATCCATGCAAGCAAAACTCCAAAAGGATTTGGACTATGCACACATCCCGATGTACGTGGATATAGGAGTCAAACCCGCGTATGTATGCAGTTATCGGGGAAAAATCCGCGTATATCATATTTTATATAGTTTTATGGATGATCAAGGAAACATCAAAGGATAAAATATGGTCCACGGGGTCTAAAGAGTCTGCAAAGAGTCTGCAGCGGGACAGGGGAAGGCCATACAAAGTGTGATTCACCTAGAGTGGTGAAATCCGCTATAACATTTGGTGTTTATGATTTTTCCCTTGTTTAATTTCATGTTTTCTTAACAAGGTTTAATTTATGCAATTTCATGCTTTCATAGTTAATTTTATTTTTATGCAACTTCGTGCTTTCCTAGATTAGATTTATTTTCATGCAATTTTCTGCTTTCGTAAACTAGATTCAATTTTAACTGTGTGTTTCATTACTAAGAAATAGACTAGTTTCCTTTCATGCAATTTCATGCTTTCCTATATTTAAATTCCATTTCATTCACGTGTGTTTTCTTTTCGAATATTAGATTGGGTTAGTGTTACTCTGATCCTGCATATATTTTTCTTGTACGTCACAAGTTTACGCTCTCCTAAGGTTGACAATTTCAATTATTGGGTATGTTATTAATTTTTTAATATTTTTCACCAACACATCCATGTGTGGTCAATAATGTTTCTATATGATTATTCTCTATTGTTTGATAGCTTGGATGATTGCATGGAGATTCTGGTTATATGTTGAGTAGATATTAATGGAATATGAAGAACTGAAAATACTAATATGCAATAGGATATTATGTTGTAGAAAACAAATATGAATTCATACATGAGCCATTGGTCTATATTTTTTTTTGCACTATTGGAATTTTATCTTCTTAATAAATTTGTGAAAGAGAGCATGAAATGGGAATGCAACAGGAAAGAAGTCCAAGATAAATTATTTGTATAATTTTCTCAAGCCAATAACTTTTCATAACTCTTTAATTTTCTCCCATAAATATTCACAAATATACTTTAATAGAAGTTTGACCACCCTAACAAATCTTAATAAATCCACTTCAAGAAGTTGGCCAACATTTCTTCTTGTGAAGAAGAAATGTTGTTAAAAGGGTAAGTAGGGCACATCATAGCATTTGAAGTTATAAAACAAGTGAGATAGTTATGGTAACCTTGATCCATATCTAGATAGTTTGTAAATGTTTGAGATAATAAAAATATATCAATTAAATTTTCTACCATGCATTTCTTGATCAATGGTACATAGCCTTTAAACACTTATGAAAACTTGATTAAATGATTCTATCACAAATGCCAATTTGGATATAACTATTTTGGACATGTTGGTTCATATCAAAGTTGGAAGTGTGTCATGAAAATATAGTGCATGTATTTTATGAAAAACATGGCATATTCACGAATATCACCATAAACTTGATGGTTCTTGATGAATTGAATAGTTGTCCCATCGCGTGTACTCGTAATCCAAAATACAATCACTAAACTCTCACTATGATAGTAGAGATCATTTTCTTTCTACACCTTATTAACACCATACAACACAAAGTTTGTGTTGGGTACATACCTTACCTCTTTGATTTGCAAAATTTACTTGAAAACCATACACATTTATAGTGTTCTTGACTACAATCCAATTACATATAGGATATTTTCTCATGCCTCTATCTGTAAGTGCATTAGAGGGCATTTAAGTACACTGGTGAGAATTTATATGACGTTGTCTTGCATTTAATTGACTTGGAAGGAATTTATCTTGAATTGGAGGTCATTTAGATGACTTGTCAAGAATTTAGGTTACTTGGTGTCCATTTAGATGACCTCGACAAGCATTTTAGGTGACCTTACTAGATATCCAGGTGACTTGGAGGGAATTTATCTTTACTTGGACATAATTTAGGTGACTTGGAAGGCATTTAACTTGAACTGGAAGGTATTTAGCTGACTTGATGGGAATTTACATGACGTGGAAGAAATTTAGGTGACTTAGAAGGAATTTAGATTACCTTGGTGGGGATTTAGGTGTATTTGGATAGCATATAACATTTATCCACATATAGATATGATTGAATTATTTCATGATTGAAATCATGAAATAACATCGACCAGTACATGGATCCTATAGGTGATGGTACAAGAACTAGTATTGAAATTCTAAACATGCACTTTGTCTTCTTGTTATCACTTATCTAACACACCAGCATCATCAATACCATGTTTTGAAATGAATGACAAAAAATTTCTCAACACATGCATTATTCATGTTCCATGGATCCCTCATTTAGGGCCCATTTTCTAGTTTATTATAATTCAGGGTATTCAAAATTCCCTGATTTCTTCAAAAGTAGACATCTCTTCATAATCCATCTTTTTAAAATATAATAATCGATTTATTGAAATTAACCATGCTTACTTTTTCAAACCCTTAGGAGTGGTTCCATATATAATTCTCCCTTAAAACCATGTGTTATGCTATCTTTCTATGTATTTCATGCACTCAAATGGATAACTTGATTCTTACCAACTTATGTGTTCATATCATTATACGTTTCAATTTTTTGTTTTTAATTTTGTTCCCCCTATTCTATTTAGGTGAACAACCTTAAGGACACATGGTAAAATATAAGAAAATTCTCAATCCTATCATCGCAACATCATATTGCTCAAAATAAGAAATTGAAAGAGACAAGGTTATAGTAAGTTGATCGTTTAAATTTGTAAATCATTTACCAACTCAAAATATGAGATACTTTTTTAAACTTAAAGGTATTTTGTACATTTAATCCTTTTATTAACTTTACCAAAGATACCCATGAGTGTACAACAAATATTCATGCCATTTTCTAAGGTTTCATGATATCCATGGTGGCCATATGATGAGTAGTTCGAACACCCAAGTTGACCCCTTAGTGCAAAAAACACAATGTCTCATACTAAGGGAATCCTTAGTTTAATATATTATTAGATAATATAATATTTGGTCCATGGACATAGAAGAGAGAGGAACCATTATAATTAGTATGAGGTCACAATTCTAGCAGAGTTGATGGTTCATCGATCTAATCCACGGTCATCATTTTATGGCCTGTTGTGGCTCTCCTCCTAGAGGCTTTATGGGACACCTGGTGAATCCTTGTTGGGGGGGAATAGGGTTCGATCCAAGGAAGAATATATAAGTTCCATGAAATATTGAAAGTGTATTTTTGTAGGTTATACAAGGAAATTCTAGACACAAGTTCACACTTGAGGTATTTCCCAAGTTGACCTCTTTGTGCAAAAAATGCAATCTACCTTACTAAGAAAAACCCTAATTTTGGAAATTTTCAAACAATATGATAATTGGGACATGGACTGAGAGGAGAGAGGAAGACTTGGAATTATTATAATTTCATGTCTCCAATGGATTCAATAATTTTCCAATATAATCCATGGTCATCATTTTATGGTCAGTTGCAGCTCACCTCCTAGAGGTTTTTAGGTACACATGTTGAATCCCTGTTGGGGGCATATGATTCAAAAAAAAATCAGATATGGGTTTCACGGAATCCTATAAAAAAAAATTGGTACAATTTATGTTTTCATTCTAACACATGTTCATGGCCAAAACATTTCCCAAGTTGACCCATTAGTGCAGAAATTGCACTGCCTCTTAGTTACTAAAACCCTAGTTTATGAAATCGTCGAACAAGAAAAGTTACAAGACATGGAACCATGGGGAAAAGGAACCCATAGGAATATTCAAATGCCACAAATACAATTTATTTGATGGCTCTTTGATTTTATCCATCATCATCATTTTATGGCCAGTTGCAACTCACAGCCTAAAGCCTTTCACAGACACATGGTGAACCCAAGCTGATGGTGTAGAATTCAAACAGGGAAATATAAATAAGTTCTGTTAGCTCTCGTATGTGTGTTTCAGTAGGGATACATTGGACGTAGATACAAATGGAAGTAGGATGATGATAAATTCTACACCCTTTTGTTATTGGCCCATGCCAATTTTGCACAAGGGGGTCAATTTTGAATTGAAATATCTCGAGCGACCATGGGTAGAATGACCATGTCCATAATGGAGAAACATGTTTGTGGGAGAAAACATAATATAGTTGTGCTATCTACTTTTGATTTCATTCCCATAGATAAAATTCACAATCTTCCCTGAATGGCGCTAGGGGGCTGAGTTGCAATTGGCCATAGAACATAAACCATGACTCATATCATGAAACCGTCGATTTTGATGGATTCAATATGTTGGGTTTGAACAAAGGGAATTCCTCTATAATTATTCAATTCCATCTAAGTGGTCACATTATATGATATCTAGAACTAATATTTTTCCTAGTAAGGGCTAATGCCAATTTTGCACAAGGGATTCAATTTTGAATTGAAATACCCCAAAAGACCATGGACAGTGTGAGCAAGTCCAAAATATACAAGAACGATAGTAGGAGCTGATGGAACCTAGTTATCTATCCCAATTTTTATTTATACCTTATAATTCAAGAATTACCATGGGTTCCAGTGAACAAAACCGTAGTGTCTTATATGGTTGAATAACAGACTCTTGTGCCCACGAGACTCACAATAATCAGGAACCCCTACCTATAACGTGATTTTGGAATTGAAACAAAATCAATGGTTTCAATATTGGATTCATATTTTTTGATATGTTTCCATTTTCCACTTCCCCCCTCTAGCCATTCAGGGACACATAACAAGTTTGTCTCAGGGCCTCAAAGCGCCATTAGGAATTGGAATATAGTTCTGCAAGTTTTGGAATGTGTGTCTAGGCATGGAAAATTCGGTTAAGTAATTTATAGGCTTTCATTTTTTTCTTGGTGGAATACCCCCCCATGTGTTCCATTGAGAAAAAAAACTAATTTCATGTGTGGACAAATAAAAGGCACCCCTATCATAAGAGAATGAAAATTCCAATAACAATGAGGATGATGATGATGATGATGAGGATGGTGAGGGTGATAATGAGGATGATCATGATATTGATTTTGATGACATGAATAGTAATGATGATATGAAAAATTCAACATTTGGTGCAAGTGGTACTATGCAAAACAAATTCTAAAACATGTAAACACACATTAGCTTCCCCCCAACATACATAAATTAAGATTGCATGTGCATGCTCCAATGCCATATGTGCATCATAATTTCATGAATTCTCCCTTTATCTCACATGTGCACCCAATCCCAATTGTTGATCCTACAATTAAAAATACATATAGTGACCCATCAACAATTATGGAAAGAAGAAGGCATATAAGGTTTCTAGGGTTAGATTAAGTTTTTAGGATTGTAAATTTATATATTAGGTTTCTATGTTTCTATATTAGATTATGTGTTATATTAGCTTTTATAGGGATATATTAGGTTTATGGGGTTACATTGGGTTTCTAGGTTTCTAGATTTAGCTTCTAGGTTTCTAGGGCTAGATTTTTGAAGGTGTGAATGTTTGATAGTATATATCCGTTAATGGTGTCATTTCATTTAATATTCAGGATTGTTTAATGATAGTTTAGTGGATACAAACTAGGGTTTGGGATAAAAAATATGTTTTCTATGGTTTACATTACAAACTTATAGGGTTTAGGCTACAAGCTAGAGCATCTACAAACTAGGTCCTATCCTACAAACAAAGGTTTATATTTCAAACTAGGAGTTAGATTATAAAATAGGGTTTCTACAAACTAGGGTCTCACACATTGATCAATGGCGACCTTGCATTTGATAGTAGTCTTTGGTCAATGATGACATTGTGAATCCATGGCAAAGCTTGGAAAATTTACCAAGTTTTTTTGAATATGAAAATTCGAACCAATATAGAAACAAATGATATTTTTCTTGTCAAGTAGTGGGAGTGGCACAATGTGAGATGCATGGTGTTGATGATGCATGATGGTGATAGTGACAATGACAATGGTGATTGTGATGTATAATGATGATGATGGATGACGATCTTATGGTGTACTTGGATGAGAAAAAAAAAGACTGTATCCATGACAAATATTTGCAATTTATCAAGTTTTTATGAATATGAAAAGCTGAAAACATATATAAATAAATGATATTTTTCTTGGAAACTAGTGGGAGTGGAACAATGTGAGAATCATGGTGTCGATGAAGCATGATGGTTATGGTGACAATGAGAATATGGATGGTGACTCATGGTGATGATGATGATGGTGGATTGTGATATTATGGTGTACTTGGATGAGAGAAATAAACAAAGACAATGAATCCAAGACAAATCTTGGGTAATTTATTCAGTTCTTAATGAATATAAAAAGTTGAACCAATGTGAAATAAATAAAGAAAACAAATACATGACGACGTGTGTGTAATTTATCAAGTTTTTTATGAATATGAAAATTTTAACCAATATAAAAACAAACGATATTTTTATTGGAATGTAGTGGGAGTGGGACAATGCAATATGTATGGTGTTGATGCAGCATGATAGTGATGGTGACAATGAGTATGATGATGGTGAATTAGGATGATGGTGGTGGATGGGGATCTTATGGTGGACTATGATGAGAGAGAAAATAAAGACAATGAATCTTTGACAAAATATACATGCAACACCTCTCTAAATGTGTCACTTGTATAACCACAAGAGACATAATTGAAAACTATTTGATGTTGAATTGATGTATGGATAGAAACTTCCCTTAATGTCTCCTCCATTTTACTTCTTGATTATTACAATGGGGCACTTGATCCTGAACTATTGTAGAAATTGTGGACCACTCTAGTAAATTGTTTTGTTTTCCTTATCGTGGATTAGTAGGAAGAATCATGCGATTATCTGTAATTGGATTTGGACATGTGTCCATAGAATTCATCTAGTTGATAATGTCTAATATTTTATTATCTCTATTTTATTTAATATTTCCTTAGTTTTATTCTTCCTTGCTAATTTTCTTATTCGATTGCATTTTCCCATTGCCACAATGATCAATTAGATCAAAATTATCTTTGGTGCTCCTCAATGATAAGAAAATGAATGGTGGATATGGTATATGGTTATCTTCAATTGAAGATGGTCTATGAATCTCCTCTATTTGATATTATTTAACCTTTCCTAATGTGTTTGGTGCTCCTCAATTCTAAGAAAATGAATGATGGAGATGGCCTATGGTGCTCTTTAGTTGGAGATGGTCTATGGTGTTCTTCAATTGGATATGGTATATGGTTATCCTCAATTAGATATGGTATATGATGCTCTAAAATTGGAGATGGTTTATGGTATTTTTTTAGTGGAAATTGAACCAGGTGATAGATTAATTTTACTCACAACAATTAACAATTGATCATGCAAAATCACTCACAAAGAGACTGAAAATTGGAGTTGAACACTAAATTGTATTAAATCAGTGTACAATAGCCAACCCTGTAATAACATAGGTTGCTGAATAAATAACATACATCAGGGATTTGAATGCATGAGGAGCAATTCGAATCTAGCATAAAGCAGGCTTACTAAAAATAAGCAAATCCCCCATAAGTGTAAAAAGCTGATCCCAAATCTGTCATGGAGCTCACGAATTGGAAAAAAGGCTTAGGAAAGCTAAAGAGTGGTGGAATGGCAGATCATACATGATTTTTCATGGAGAAAAGAGAGGAGGATGTGTAGGACAAAAAATTAGTCAACCTCACCTAGTCTAGCTTTTCCTTTTGCCTTAAAACACTGAAGAAGCAGGCAATAAAGCAGAAAAAGCAGAAGGGAGCCTAGGAGGCCAGGAATAAAGCAGATTTGATTCCTTGGGATTTCCCATGCGCTACATGAGTCAAATAAGGAAAGTTTGACCATTATGGATAGGCAAATGACAACTTGCACGAGGTGGGACACATGAACTAGGCAAATAAGACAGAAATAATTAAATTAATGTCTAAGTGGGTAAACTATGGGTTGATTATTCTAACACCCCCCCTTAATCCTGACTTATGAGTAATATATCAGAAAATTATAGGGCCTAGAAACAAGGATTAGTCACCCTTTACATACTGCATGTCCATTTAAACAAGGAAAGAGGCAAAACCAACTTGGGAAAATCCTCCCTTAAACATGGACTGTAAAACAAAATTGTAGAATCTTGTCTTCTCTCATGCTTGCACAGCATGATCAGCAATCCCCAGCAGTGATTTGAGATTGCTGAAGGTATTCTCACAAAATGATTTGGTGAAGATATCAACTACTTGTTTTGAAGATGAGCAGAAGAGTAGGTGAATGGTGCCATCATGCACAAGTTCTCTGATGTAGTGCATATGGATCTCAATGTGTCTGGTTCTCTGCTTCTAAACTGGATCCTTGCAGATTCGAATGGTACTCTAGTTATCACAGTAGATGGTAGTTGAGTACTCTAGTTCGAAGCCACACTCTCCAAGTAAACCCTGCAACCATAAACATTGAGTTGCTGCATTAACAACTCCTCTGTACTCTGCTTCTGTAGATGAGAGTGCAATGGCACTCTGTTTCTTGCTTGACCAGCTGATTGGCCCTTATGCAAGCATGAACACATATCCTGAAGTGGAATTTCTATCTGTGCTATCACCTGCCCAATCACTGTCAGTAAATCCAATCAAATCAAGACCAGATTTTTCTTTATAGAAGATCCCATGTGTCCTTGTTCCCTGAACAAAGTTAAGGATCCTTTTGGCTGCTTTCCAATGGATCTCTTGAGGCTGATCCATGAATCTAGAAGCCACACTTACTGCATAACAAATATCAGGTCTAGTATGTGTTAGATACAACAAACATCCGATCAATTGTCTATACACTGTATTGTTTACCATCGGTGAAGAATCGGCTTCTTCCAGCTTCACTCCTGAAAGGAAAGGAGTTTTGCTTGCTTTGCAATTATTCATTCTGAATTTGTTAAGCAATTCCAAGGCATATTTGTACTAGTGCACCTTGATTCCATCTTTGGTTTGAGAGATCTCAAGCCCCAAAAATTGACTTAAGAGCCCCAAATCTGTCATGGACAAGGCTTGGTTCATAGCTCCTTTTAAGGAAGCAATCTCATCCTGTGAGCTTCCTGTAATGAGGAGGTCATCAAAATATAACACAATGATCATTAATGAACCATTAACTAACTTCAAATAGACATTTGGATCTGATTTTCACTGAACAAAATTCAGTGATAGCAAGAAGCTATCGATCTTGGCATACCAAGCCCTGGGGGCTTTCTTTAGCCCATACAATGACTTTCTCAACCTGCACACAAGAGAAGGGTTAGTAGCAAAACCTTGAGGCTGATGCATATATATCTCTTTAGTGAGATATCCATTCAGGAAGGCACATTTTACATCCATGTGATGTACCTCCCATTGCCTTGAGGCTTCCATATCTAAGGCTAGCCTGATGGAATCCATTTTTTCCACTGGGGAAAAAGTCTCATTGTAATCTATGCCATGAACCAATGAGTAGCCCTTGGCTACCAATCTGGCCTTGTACTTCAGTGGTGAACCATCAGCGACAAATTTGGTCTTATAGATCCACTTAGACTCTACTAGTTTTCTCCCTGGAGGAAGATCCACTAGCTCCCATGTGTTGCTCTTCTGGAGTGAGCCGAACTCCTCCTTCATGGTTGTTTTCCATATTGGATATCCTGCTGATTCTTCATATGTTTGAGGATCAGACTCCACCATCAAATATAATTTTTCATCAAACAAAGGATCCTTCATGCACAGACCATTCTCAAATTGAGATCTAGTCCTCCTTGGGTCATTGGGATCCCCAACTAGCTCACCTGCTGCATGTAGTGTCTTGGCTGCCCATTTTGGCCTTGTGGGGCTGTTAGGGTCTGAAATAAACTCATATCCATCAGACAAATCAGAATCAGCATGTTCAAAAAACTCTTTACTTACTTCTTGAGGTTCAGGTGGTGAAGAGGCTTCACCAACTTCCACTGCTGCAAGGGGTTCTTCTTCAAACTGAACACGCCTTTCGATGAATGATTTATTTGTGCTCAAATTTATCAAATTGTACCCTTTTTAATCTTCAGAGTATCCAACAAAAATACACTCTTGGCTTTGGGGCTGCAAATCCTTCCTCTTCTCTGTCGGGATTCTAGCCCAAGCCTTTGAGCCAAAAATCCTGAAATGGGTCACATCTGGCTTGTGCCCACTCCATGCTTCGAAGGGATTTATGCCATTAAGATGTTTGTGAGGCACCCTATTCTGAATATAGGCTGCACAGTTGATAGCTTCGGCCCAGTACTTTGGTGGCAAATTTTTGGCCTCCATCATGCATGTTGCCATCTCCTTCAGTGAACTGTTCTTCCTCTCAGCAACACCATTTTGATGTGGTCTGTAAGGGATAGAATGCTGCATCTAAATACCTATATTTGCATAATAGTTAATAAAATTAGACTTGAAATAATCACCACCATTGTCAGATCTGAGGGCCTTGAGTTTCCTTCCAGACTGGTTTTCAACCAAAGCCTTAAAGACTTTGAATAGGCCAAAAACTTCAGACTTGTGTTTCAGGAAGTGAACCCAGCAATACCTGGAGAAGTCATCAATGAAGGTCAATGCATATTTGGCCTGAATCATAGACATATGAGGGAATGGGCCAGAAACATCACTGTGGATCAGCTCGAGGGGTGCAGAGGTTCTCTCATGACTAGCTCTATCAAATTTGTGCTCTAGGTGTTTTCCTAGGATACAACCTTAGCAAACTCCTTTGGAAAATTTTATCTTGGGAAAACCTATGACCATCTCTTTTTCACTAAGATCAGATAGATACTTGTAATTTAGGTGGCCAAATATTTCATGCCAAATCTTGCTGGCTTCATTAGCATGAATGAGAAGAGCAGAGGGATTTGAGTAAGGTAGGAAGTGTGAGAACATGTATACCTTTTGAGCATGATTCACAACTCCTTTTGCAATGACTCTACTAGTTGAAATCTCTGTGATCTCAACTTCATCGGGGGAGAATATGACCTTCTTAGGAGACCCAGTGTGGGTCATCTGGTACACTGACAGGAGGTTGGAGGCAAGACCAGGCACATACAGCACATTGCTGAACTGACCATGATCAAGATCTATCCTTCCTTTGCCTTTACTTTCAGTGAGAGAGTCATCTCCCAGTACAATAGATGGTCCTTTCGACATATCCAGTGAGGAGAAGGAATCCTTAGTGGAAACCATGTGTCTTGAAGCTCCAGAATCGATGATAAAACTGGGTGAGCTTGATGTGCCAGCAACTAGAGCATGAACTCTCTCTCTGTCATCTTAATTTGATCCTCCTTCTCTCTTCTTTGAGCTTTCTGGAAGGGAGATGCCATTCTTCTCTAGGAGTTGGGTCAGCATGTCTATCTTCTTTTTCATACAAGATCTTTCAGTGTGATTTCCCTTATTGCAGTATGCACACTTGTTCATTTCACCTTTGTTTTTCTTCTTCTGGTAATTCTTCTTGGGACCTTGTAGATCCTCCGGAGACTGTTTCTTATCTCTCTTTTGCTCAGGTGGCTTTTTAGATTTATTTTTTCCTTTTGAATCCACCTTCGAATCTCCAGCAATCAAAGCTTGATCTTTGGATGGTTTGATGTTGCCCATCATCACCAGCTTGTCCTGTTCTTGTGTGAGAGATTCCATGAAATCTGCAAGGCTAGGCATCTTCCAGGTTCGAGCTGTCAGTCTTGTAGCATAGAAGGTTGAATCAAACACTGAATAGTCAGGGCCTAGCTTCGAGAGGATGGCCAGTACGAGCTGGTCATCTTTCTTTTCGATACCACACTGTTTCAGCTGCAAAACTAGTGCTTTGAACTTGGAGAAATATAGCTACAGGGATTCAAAGCTCATTGGACTTAGAGAAATCAGCTCATTTTCGATTTGATGTCCCCTCATCTCATCTGTATTTCCAAAAATATCAGCAAGCTTCTCCCATACTTCATTCGGTGATGTCAATCCATCAAGATGGAAAACAAGGTCTCTGGAAATACTCAGACACAGGATACCATAGGCCTCATCCCTCCTGTTGTGCCATTTTATGTTCTCTGCAGCTGCATTGGGCTCTACTTTTGTTTCCATAGTCACCCTGTAGAGGCCTTTCACTCTCAACAGTATCTCCATCTTCTCTTTCCATTCAAATAAATTGAAGGGAGTCAAGATAGTTTTCTGTGATTGATCCATAGCTTAGAAAATCTGTCCCGACTGTCAGTAGAAGGCTCCCAGTCACTAATGTCGAACCTGCAAAACAATTTTTGAAGGAGAGAAACAATCTACAGTGGCTCTAATACCATGTGGAAATTGAACCAGGTGATAGATTAATTTTACTCACAACAATTAACAATTGATCATGGAAAATCACTCACAGAGAGATTGAAAATTGGAGCTAAACACTAAACTATATTAAATCATTGTACAATAGCCAACCCTGTAATAACATAGGTTGCTAAATAAATAACATACTTCAGGGATTTGAATGCATGAGGATTAATTCGAATCTAGCATAAAGCAGGCTTACTAAAAATAAGCAAATCCCCCATAGGTGTAAAAAGCTGATCCCAAATCTGTCATGGAGCTCACGAATTGGAAAAAAGGCTTAGGCAAGATAAAGAGTGTTGGAATGGTAGCTCATACATGCTTTTGCATGGAGAAAAGAGAGGAGGATGTGTAGGACAAAAACCTAGTCAACCTCACCTAGTCTAGCTTTTCCTTTTTCCTTAAAACACTGAAAAAGCAGGCAATAAAGCAGAAAAAGCAGAAGGGCACCTAGGAGGCCAGGAATAAAGTAGATTTGATTCCTTTGGCTTTCCCATGCGCTACATGAGTCAAATAAGGCAAGTTTCACCATTATGGATAGGCAAATGACAACTTGCACAAGGTGGGACACATGAACTAGGCAAATAAGACAGAAATAATTAAATTAATGTCTAAGTGGGTAAACTATGTGTTGATTATTCTAACATTTTTTAGGATACTCTTCAACCTTGCTTAATGTATTCAAAGGGTGTTATAGATATTTTCACCCCACTAGGTGAATCACACATTGTATGGCCTTCCCTTGTCCCGCTACAGACTCTTTAGACCCAATGGACCACATTTTATCCTTTGATGTATCATTGATCATCCCCAAAACTATATAAACTATGATATACATGGATTTTTCCCCGATAATCATGTACATACGTGGGTTTGACCTCTATAGTCGTGCACATCGGGATGTGTGCATAGTCCAAATCCTTTTGGAGCGTTCCTTGACTTGGATCCGACTCATATGACTCCTGGCCTTCCATATGCCTTGAGATCGCACGGATTCAACCTTTCAGTATCCATTTCAAAAGCTATATAAGGAACCCCTTGATACATTGAAAGCATGGGAGATAAGAGAGAATTGAGAGTATCGAAACTATAGTCCATTGTTTCCAGAACTTATGCTTGAGTCTGCATCCCTTTGTCCCTTGGAGCACTGTTGTGTTCTTCCCAAGATTGCCTTTTGCTAGTAAGCTTGCTATCGAAGTGATGGAGGATTGAGGTGGTGGAGGCCCAAGTGGGGGATTCAGTTTCTCCGATTCGCAGACGTGCCGTTAGAGGTTGTCACTTGTAATCTCTGATTCTTATTAATAGAAATATCTTTTCCTGCCCAGTAATGTGTACTTGAATGAATATTGTTTCCATTGGAATATGTCAAATGCTTTTACATTATTGATTATATATTCTAGAATAGATCTAACACCATGAAATATAGTATGCTTGTATTGTTTACTTGTTGTTGAGGACGTGCTATAACAATTCAAGCTGAAGATTGGAAAGCTCAACGGGGATCTACTTCAACCGTCTGGAATAAGGTACGAGGTTCGATCCTTTAGTGTTAGATGTTTTTATTTATATTGCATATTGGAAAATATTGATTTCTGGAGTCTAGCTGTTTGTTGTAGTACCCCAAGCCATAGGAATTTCTCTCCGTAACAGAATTGGAAACTCCGCTGGGGATGTCCCTTGTTTTTCTTTGGGGTTGGGGGCACAATGGGATTGATATTATTGATTTGCTCTTGGTTTCTATCTGTTTTTGTGTCGCATGTTATAGTATGTTTTTCCATTGACACTCCCCTTTATTAGTTTGGCCTTGACCTACTTTTTACCACTGCCTTCTCTGTATACGCAGGTTTTTGGCCAACAGTCGTGTGTATACGCGGGTTTTTGGCCAAAAGGTGCGTACATACGCAGCTGTTCTTTATACAGTCGCGTACATCCTCCCTTTTGGTGAGTCTGATGTTGTGGGAAGTTGCTGGGTGGGTTGTGAGTGTGGTTGGGTATTCCTTGGGTCTGAAGTTGTCTGTTGGATGCTTCTTTTGTGGCCAGAGACCGTTCATGCCTTTCACAGGTATTACGTCTATACTGGCATATAGGTTAGGTTCACCATCGTTTTCATTTTGCATGACCTTATGACCATGTCACTATATCCTTAGATACGAACCCACTCTATTATGTCACGGAACCTTCTTGCTGCTATAGAAGTGGCATGATATGAGGGGTAGAGCCTCACCTTACATGGGTACCCTGGTTAGCGCCTTATTTGCATTTGGTGCCCATGCCGATGTTTCTCCCTCTAGGGTGTGGGAGTCCATTGTATAGTATTGCCATGAAATTTAGCAAGAGCTTCATACTCCTATTGATCTTATGATGGCCATGACCCCCCGGACTCCCTTGTATCAAGTTGTGGATGCATTATCATGAGCTTTGCCTGTCTTATTGAGCTTTATGCCGGCTCCCCTGACATTGCGTTTCAGCCATATAGCCCGAGCTTGTCTCATGTCTAGCCATGCAGAGCCTTTATTTATATCCGTCGCAGCTTGATTCCCTTTTTATCGGGAGGGGATTTTCCCCTGAGTGTCGATATCCTACACATGTATCCTTGCATTGAGCATAGGTATGTTCCACTGCTTGGAACTAGTTTGTTTTCCCTAAATGACATTCGTCTCCTCCTAGTTTGTAACTATAAAGATAGTTTATTCTTTTTTCAAGCTTTTCAAATTCTGTTATGGAGAGAAATTCCTATGGCTTGGGGTACCACAACAGACAGCTAGACTCCAGAAATCAATCTTTCCCAAAATGCAATAGAAATAAAAACATCTAACACTAAAGGATCGAACCTCGTACCTTATTCCGGACGGTTGAAGTAGATCCCCGTTGAGCTTTCCAATCTTCAGCTTGAATTGTTATAGCACGTCCTCAACAACAAGTAAACAATACAAGCATACTATATTTCATGGTGTTAGATCTATTCTAGCATATATAATCAATAACGTATAATAATTTTACATATTCCAATGGATACAATATTCATTCAAATACACATTACTGGACAGGAAAAGATATTTCTATTAATATGAATTAGAGATTACAAGTGATAACCTCTGACGGCACATCTGTGAACCGAAGAAACTGAATCCCCAACTTGGGCCTCCACCACCTCAATCCTCCATCACTTTGATAGCAAGCTTGGGAAGAACACAACAGTGCTCCAAGGGACAAAGGGATGCAGACTCAAGCATAAGTTATGGCAACAATGGACTATAGTTTCGATACTCTCAATTCTCTCTTATCTCCCATGCTTTCAATGTATCAAGGGGTTCCTTATATAGCTTTTGAAATGGATACTGAAAGGTTGAATCTGTGCGATCTCAAGGCATATGGAAGGCCAGGAGTCATATGAGTCGGATCCAAGTCAAGGAACGCTCCAAAAGGATTTGGACTATGCACACATCCCGATGTACGCGACTATAGAGGTCAAACCCGCGTATGTACGCGGTTATCGGGGAAAAATCCATGTATATCATAGTTTATATAGTTTTGGGGATGATCAATGATACATCAAAGGATAAAATGTGGTCCATTGGGTCTAAAGAGTCTGCAGCGGGACAGGTGAAGGCCATACAATGTGTGATTCACCTAGTGGGGTGAAAATCTCTATAACAGATGTCCCGTAATGTATGAGATCAGAGGGGTTATACGATGGCCGAAATACATTATAAGTCCATCCCAGAAGTGGAGTGATGAAGGTACCCAAATGGAAGAATAGCCATCCAATCAGCATAATACAATAATACAACTCTGCATATAACTGCAAATACATATAGCAGTCCCGGATATATAAGAGTACAATGGCCATGAATAGGAATGAAACATGATAACACATATGTGGTCATCGCCACGTACAATATACATAGATCAGAATCTCCATGATGAAGATATACAAAGGACCAATATCTCCACAAAGGCTGAAGATATATAATAGATCAAGATCTCCAAAGTGGCTGGAAATGTCTGACATATACTGAAACAAGTCACGAGAGCTGAAATCTCATGAACACTGGCACGATCAAGAAGGTAGCATATAGTGGATGCCACCAATCTGGAAGGTCTTCTACACGAACCGCTACGAGTACATGTCCTACTATGCGAATAGAGGTGTCGAGGTCGAACATAGTAGTCCATCGTCTGATTACCGGTCATTGATGTATACCTTTAACAGATGCGAGATCACCCACCAATAATGAAAATGGGAATCAAGGTACTAGAGTGAAAACTAACAAGTGTGAATAAAGGTGTTGAGGTCGAACACTTGAGAGAATCCATCAATCAGGGGACATTGATGTATTCCCAAAACTGTCGATGGCGAGAGAACCTGCCACTGATGATTGCAAGTCTCAAGGCACTCAAAATGACTCTAGACTCCAATCCCAGAATAAATGATCTAAAGTCTATGGGATGAAATCCGCTGGAAGGAGGGCATTAGGGCATCCCCCATCATCCAACACGAGGTACTCAGCAAGGCTGTATAATATGGAAGAACTCGATCACAAGGTGAACGAACCAATAACTGTACCGGGAATGGCCGACATGCAAAGTCAAGATAGATGAGGAATGGCTGACTCAGGTTTCAACTTCCTTCGAATAAGAGCATAACGGCGTATGGTGGCTGAATGAAGGAAGCATAGACTCAATATACAAACTGGGACATCTCTATGAATCAGGAGGCATCAATAGAGGCTCCATAGGGACTGGAAGCTTAACCAGACGGTGGAGATAAAACTCAGATAACGAGTACAACTCCTAAGTCAAACTATAACCCAACCAATGGATGTGATATACAATGCTCTGTTCGAAGGCGACACGACTCGACAACTGCCAAAGATAATATCTTTTCTTGTCCGGCTTTTTGGTTTTTTGATTTTTTTTGGCCTTTTTCAGTTATTTAAAAAGCTTGAAAAAAGAATAAACTAGCTTTATAGTTACAAAATAGGAGGAGACGAGTGTCATTTAGGGCAAACAAACTAGTTCCAAGAAGTGGAACATACCTATGCTCAATGCAAGGATACATGTGTAGGATATCGACACTCGGGGGAAAATCCCCTTCTGGTAAAAAGGGAATCAAGCTGTGACGGATATAAATAAAGGCTCTGCATGGCTAGACATGAGACAAGCTCGGGCTATATGGCTGAAACACAATGTCAGGGGAGCCGGCATAAAGCTCAATAAGACAGGCAAAGCTCATGATAATGCATCCACAACTTGATACAAGGGAGTCCAGGAGGTCATGGCCAGCATAAGATCAAGAGGAGTATGAATCTCTTGCTAAATGTCATGGAAATACTATACAACGGACTCCCACACCCTAGAGGGAGAAACATCGGCATGGGCACCAAATTCAAATAAGGCACTAACTAGGGTACCCATGTAAGGTGAGGCTCTACCACTCATATCATGCCACATCTATAGCAGCAAGAAGGTTCCGTGACATAATAGAGTGGGTTCGTATCTAAGGATATAGTGACATGGTCATAAGGTCTTGCAAAATGCAAACGGTGGTGAACCTAACCTATATGCCAGTATAGACGTAATACCTGTGAAAGGCATAAACGGTCTCTGGCCACAAAAGAAGCATCGAACAGACAACTTTAGACCCAAGGAAGACCCAACCACACTCACAACCCACCCAACAACTTCCCACAACATCAGACTCACCAAAAGGGAGGATGTACGCGACTGTATAAATAACAGCTGCGTATGTACGCACCTTTTGGCCAAAAACCCGCATATACACGCGATTGTTGGCCAAAAACCCACATATACAGAGAAGGCAGTGGTAAAAAGCAGGTCAAGGCCAAACCAATAAAGTGGAGTGTCAATGGACAAACATACTATAACATGCGACACAGAAACAGAGAGAAACCAAGAGCAAATCAATAATATCAAGCCCATTGTGCCCCCAACCCCAAAGAAAAACAAGGGACATCCCCAGCGGAGTCGCCAATTCTGTTCTAATGGCACGTCTGCGAACCGGATAAACTGAATCCCCCACTTGGGCCTCCACCACCTCAATCCTCCATCACTTCGATAGCAAGCTTACTAGCAAAAGGCAAGCTTGGGAAGAACACAACAATGCTCCAAGGGACAAAGGGATGCAGACTCAAGCATAAGTTCTGGAAACAATGGACTATAGTTTCGATACTCCCAATTCTCTCTTATCTCCCATGCTTTCAATGTATCAAGGGGTTCCTTATATAGCTTTTCAAATGGATACTGAAAGGTTGAATCCGTGCAATCTCAAGGCATATGGAAGGCCAGGAGTCATATGAGTTGGATCCAAGTCAAGGAATGCTCCAAAAGGATTTGGACTATGCACACATCCCGATGTACGCGAATATAGAGGTCAAACCCGCGTATGTACGCGGTTATCGGGGAAAAATCCGCGTATATCATAGTTTATATAGTTTTGGGGATGATCAATGATACATCAAAGGATAAAATGTGGTCCATTGGGTCTAAAGAGTCTGCAGGGGGACAGGGGAAGGCCATACAATGTGTGATTCACCTAGTGGGGTGAAAATCTCTATAACAAAGGGATCCTAAATTCTTAGAAATTGAATAATGGAGAATGTGAATTGTGATGATCAAACTGGGATTTTTTTCTTGCTTACCTATACAATGCATGAATCTGACAATATTATGTTGTTCAAGTGTTTAGACTGAATATTTTATATGCAATTTTGTTTTCATATAAGAGCATAGCATATGTGTTTTATGCTCTAAGAAAACACATGCATGTTTAATGACATTAAAGGTGGTATTTACATGACTATTGAGCAGTTGCAATGGAAGTTACATGAATATTGCATAGTTTTAGTGGTTCAAAACACACACATAATTTTACTCAACAAAAGGTGTACACACTATTTTTATATATAGTTTGAATCCCTCACACTCCCCCCTCTCTCTCACTCTCCTCACTCCTACACCTAATCACACCACCACCCTCTCTCTCTATCTCCCAACCCACTTATACCCATCCTATCTCTCTTCCCCATCCCACTTACACCCCCCTTATCTCAACCCCAACCCACTTATGTCCCCCTATCTCCCCCAACCCACTTAAACTCCCCCTCTCTCTAACCCTAACACCCTAGCACCCACAACTAACCCCCACCCATTTCTCTCTCCTCAATCTACACCTAACCCCTCTAAAACCTACCTAGACCCTTTTTTGGGTGTTTGTATCTCCTCTTATCTTTCATCAACCTCCCTTGGCTTGTATCTCTATTATAGGATGCATAGTCTAACATGTTAGTAGAAACACATGATGGTTAAAAATAAACATCTGTGCTTTTTGCAATTACAAAACACCTTCACATTTTATATGACATATTATATACACCTACATCACAATCTCTCTCTCTCTCTCTCTCCTCCCAAAATAGCCCCCCATCTCCCTCTCTTATTTCCACCCTCAAAAAAATCTCTCCCTATCCCACCTTTACTACCCCACCCTCCCTAACCATCACTATCCCCCTATCACTCTCTCTCTCTCTCCCCTACTCCACCTACACATAACCCCATCCCCCTCTCACTCCCAACCCTGTAACACACCCCACTTATCTCTCTCTCTCTCTCTATCTCTCTCTCTCTCTCTCTCTCTCTCTCTCTCTCCACCCCCCCTCCCTAAACCCATTAGAAAAAATCTCTCCCTATCACATTCTCACTACCCCTAACCCCCCTCTTGCTCTTTGTAACCATAACCACCCCCTTCCTCCCCCCCTCTCTATCCTCTACTCCCCTTACCCCTAACCCTCTCTCACTATCACTCTCTTAGTAACTCTTTGTTGCTCTCTCTCTCTCTCTCCCCTCATTCCTTCTCCCTACCACTTACCATCCCCCATCTCTCCCCCTCTCTGTAACCCTAACTAACTCCCTTACTCTATCTCTCTACCCCTACTCCTCACCTTGCCTCTAACCTCCCCTCCTCTCTCTCTCTCTCTCTCTCTCTCTCTCTCTCTCTCTCTCTCTCTCCCCTAACCCTTACTAGTTGCATATCTTGCACTCTCTCCCCTACTCATATACCTATTCCTAACCCCAACCTCTCTCTCACTAACCTACTAGAACCCCAAATCCCTTACACACACACTCTTAGTACTAATAATCCCTCCTTCTCTCCCGAATAACCACCCCTTCACCTCACTTTGTCTCTCTCTCCTACTTCCCATAACCCTAAACCACAATATATCTATTTTCTTTCTTAATCCACCTACCCCCTTCTATATCTCTCTCCTACTTCCCCTACCCATACCCCTCTCTCTATATCTCTCCCAATATCCCTACCCCTCCCATTGAGTACCCCTCCATTTCCATATCTTCCTCAACCCTATATCCCTTCTTCCCTATAACTAACCTAATCCTGCCTAAACCACTACCCCCCTAACTCTGATCTCTAACTCTTTATCTTCCCCAATCCCCCTCATCCCCCTACCCCTAAGGTAAATTTGATGTCTATAACATCATGCATGCATTTTATCTTTACTAAAAATGCACACATTTTGTAGAGCTAAAACATGCACACATTTTAGTTTTCATGGCATCAATAAAGGTAGGAAAGGGAAATTTGTATTTGAATAAAACATGAATGCGTTCCTTACCAGATAAATAAAGACTTATCATGTGTTTGGGTGTCATCCAATTTTCTATGTGTGCACTTTGTAGTTAGTTTTGGGTTAACCAAACATGTGCTGTGGAATATGGTAAACCGTAGCTAATTTGGAATTTCATCCATTTTCTTATTATGTATGTGTTTTATCACTCATTAGATTATGCTACACACAATCATTTTTTAACAAATTTTAGACCTAGATAGCATTTTGCTACACACACACACACACACACACACATACAGACATACATACATAGTAATGTATGTATGTATGTCCACCAACTTTGTAGGTTGATTCCATCATTTAGGCACTCAAACGATGCACCCACAAAGATAGATGTCTTATCATTTGCATCCCCTCCCCCTCCAAAAAGTATTTTCTATAAAATATCAAACTTGAGATATTTCTAAACATTTTCAATACATAAAAGTAAGATATTCGGAAACATGATTCAATCTCCTACATTTCATCTTTTTTACTCAAGCAAAGATTTATTGAGTATGTATCTAAAAATATCCATGCAAGTTGAGGGATACACATTTTTTTAGTTTTCTATTACATCGAACATGTCAAAAGAGACCCTCATTAGCTTGTATTAGCCCTCCTTTATTATGCTATGCAAACTTAAGAACATAGATTTTTTCCTAATTCTCTTGCTTCTTTGTTTCCTGATATTTGAGATCTTTGATGGTATCCTTTCCTTCATTGTTGCATGAACACTATCTTTTCTAGGTGTTTAAGGGTGAATTACTCATATTGCATTTGAATCCGTTTTCTACATTGGAGTGTAATTGGTGCATTGAACTATGGTACGAGTGAGTGCGTGCATTGGAATAATTTCTGAAATTTATGTGTTGAAGAGATACATGGATTCATCAGCATTATCCAATGCTAGATGAACCCTAATACCTATGGCATGCTCAAACCTCCTCCATTGTTGTGTATCACTACATGAAGAATTTGTGAGAATACATTCTTAGTTTGTGTTTCATATATGTCCATGAATATGTTTAGGATGTCAATGACATGTTGTTTGTTATCGTTCGAATGTGCTATCATGTTAATGTTGATGAAATTCTCATTTCATATTGAAACTTGGGATTTCTTTTGTGGTTTTTGAAAATGTTTTTCACTCTCATTGTGGCATGACACCATTTTCTTATAGTTTTTACACTAATAAGCACCATGATATTTTATACTCTTGAATTCATTACTTATAGGGATGAATGATATACCTTGGTAAGAAATCAACATCAAAAAACAAAAAACAAGCATTGGATATGATAAGGAAATTACCTTTAATATTCTATATTAATCTAGACACAACAAGTTTTAGAGTTCTATAATTATTTAATACGAGTCCTCACCACATTAGTTCCAACATTGTCAGCAAATCGACCACATGGAAGAGCAATTATTTGATCTCCATCCTTTCCAATATTTTGGGAAGCATAGCCATTAGACAAATAGATGTTTGACACTAAAGAAACTTGCAATATTGAATATTTACTATGGGTGGGTCACTTCTTGGAAATGTTTAACAACAACCAGGAATATATATCATTCATATCATAGAATCTAGTCTCACATCCTAACACAAGTTGTAGAAGAAAATTTTCCTACATCTCATATTGTACCATAAAGGAGGGAACACCATGAATCAGTAGTCAATATTCAAGTTTCAAATCCCTATAAATATGAATACAATGCATCCTATAATTCCTCAATTCTAAGAACAAGTGAGCCTGAGGGACAACTAGATTTAGGTTCCTGATTTAGAGTTGTATATAGAAGACAAAACCACAAATACATGCTCTAGAGAATTAGATAGATCGTGTCATTACTTATCTATTTTTTACACTCATAACCACCATGATATTTTCAAATCATCACTTTTTTCCTAATAGGGGGGAATGATAAATCATCCAAAACAAGCAAGAGAGAACAATCAAGCTTAAAAAAGAGGGCCTAAACAAAAGTAAGATCCATTCTCTTCTAAGAATGATTTGGCTTATGGTTTTCCTAAAACCACCCATTCAATAGAACACGTCAGTCTCATCAAAATTTTCTATCATACAAGGTACATTCAATTCCTCAAGGTTGGATGAGCAACTGCAATTCAAATTTCACAGTAAATGTCATTATCCCTTTAACAAGAAAATAGGAAAAATCTTTTAATAATATTTAAAAATGATTTGAGGGAACACAAAGATTATTCGAAACACTATGCAAATGAGTTTTCACATTCCAATACTAGTCATGATATCTAGATCATGTACATTTTAAATTATCGAGTTCACATATATTGAAAATTTTCCAACTATGCTCTTATGGAAAAAATAAGATTACCTCCAACACTTGTGGGCATGTGGAATATTTTAGGACACATCAAACATACTCTACTTGATCGTCCATTTTCATCTATTTCCACAAATGATTCAGAGATAAATTACTAGAATCCTAAAATTCTTGTGCTTGATAATATTTATTGAGAGTATACATTTAAAAATGTAAGATTGTTCTACTCTAGCTATGAATCTTCCTTATGTTTAAGGGAGGATTGGAATAGAAAACATCGAAACACTCAAATACATGTGCTATGAGAACTCATGATATATAGAAAATAGTAAGGATAGAGGCCAAAACCTCTTCACACATGTTAAATTATATATTCTCAAAATGTTTTGTGTTGAAAGCCCCAATTTTAAGTACTTTGACGGAACTCATGGACAGGAAAGCATCAAATCCATAGACATAGACCACCATTTGATGCCATTGAATATTTAGGATGTTGTACTAAAGGGGCCCATCACTAATCATAGGAGGCATGAAGGGTAGGATTTCATCAAGAAAATATAACAAATGCACAAGCAAAACACTAGATCCCATGCAAAAGCAGAGAGTGTTGAAGATTGTGTAACTTTGTAAGATATTATTCTTGTATTATTGATGTATTATTATTGTACTTACTTTAGGAAATATTTATACTATAATTGACCATGTGAACCCATAAAATAATTCAAATGAAAAAATTCAAGTCTGTTGGGCCTAGAAATTACCCCTTTTTGACCACCCTTACCTACCTCTTTTTGCCTCATCCTACTCTATTATGTATACTAAACAGATGTTTTTTCTTCACTTGGTCCCTCAATTCATACAGGCATGGTTAATCATTGTCTTATTCTATTAATGCTTAGGATTGTTGTAATCAAGGCTTTACATCTTAAATTATGCTATCATATGGTGGTTTTATAAAAGATAATTCGAGATGTAAAGGATACAGGTGTAGCGGGCCGAACATGCCAAAAGAGGGATGGACATTCATTCCTGAGATGATTTCCATCCATTCCATTGTTTCCCAAAGAACGCGGTACAAGGGTATTATTTCACGCGAGTTGTACAAAGGTAGTTGCAACAGGATGCAACAGCGGAGGCAATAGTGCGCGACTGCTCAAAATTAGCTGAAATCCATGGAGTATCTTTTCAATTAATCATTATCATTATTTATGGCTCGAGTAATAGCTTTCCTATATCTTCTGCTCTCATTTTTCCACGACTGTAATAACTCATCGTAATGAGGGACTCCTGAAGATCAGATATATTCATGGCTGCCCGATAATATTGGGAATATGTTATGATTGTAATTGTATAAATATTGGGAACTATTCCAAGCTAGGGTTTGAAAAATTAACCAAATTATTGTATCAGCTATGACTAAGGTTGTGTGCTCATCTGCCACTTTTAATACAAGGAGTTTGATTCTTTAGATCTCGATGTTCTAACGTGTGTTACCTCCAGCATCTCTATGTGAAGTTTGGGCCTGCCTTCTCACATGGATTGCTGAGTTAATTAATTATTTTATTTATTCTGTTGTGTGATCTTGTGATAACTTCCTTTATTTACAGTAAGATGCAACAATTATCGATTTGTTGTGTGTCATTTGAATAATCAGTAATTGCATATCTTGTAAAACTGCAGTGGTGTGGTGTGTCAGTCGACTGTATAGGTTAAGTTTCTTTTATGAAACTGTGTAATAGGTGTGACATCCCTATTCATATCTACTTCTTTCAATTGTTGTTTTCTTTATATCTTTGCAGTTTGTTCCTTCACATTTATAATTGAAGAATTTAATTCCTATACTTTGAATCTCTAGAATAGTTGGGATGGATGTTTGGATGGTTTGGTAATTAGGGATTTAAATTTATGCAAAAGTAATCTAGATGTTATTTCCTGAATATTTTAATTCTAGATTAAGAATTGTAAGAGGGTACTTGTGATTGCATTCTTGAGAAGGTAAATTAGGTTAAGCAGATTATGGGATGAGTGTGGCTGAACAGGAAAGTACGATCATTTACTTACAGAATTAGCTACTTAGTGTTTGAAGCATATACAAAACATATTATCCTAGAAATAAAAAACTTCCCTGGGTTGACAATTTATATTGAACACTCTATATGTTGGCTTTAATTAACATGCATATAGGGTGCCCAATATTTTGGCACCATTGCCGGGGAGGATAAGTATTAGACATTGTAGTAGTTGCATCCAATAATTATATTTATTCATTCTTATTTAGTTTTTAAGTTTGCATGTTTTGGGTTACATGAATACAAGAAGGGTAATATGTGACCATCTTATAAATCCTAGAACCCTAGAGAACACTAACATTGTAGGTGGTCGAGGCCGTGGGAAGAATCTATCATTGGGAAGAAGAACATCCATTGACGACCTGGTTGATAGTGACCAATTATTCTACCGGGGTTTTCTATCTAGAAACACCTATTAGAACGAGCCCTGTCACCCCTGGAGTGGCAGCGTCAGTCTCTACAGTGGAGAACATACGAGGAGCTACAACACCCTAGGATACCCCTGCGGAGGAAGACAAAGTTAGTACTGTAGGATCGACTGACCGAGATTTGATCTATCACATTAATGGGAAGGTTGTGACTGAAGAGGAGTGGAAACAGTCCCATAAAAAATTTAACGACCAATGGAAGGACGAAGAGGATGAAATAGAGGAATATATGAGCAACAAACATGATCCCAAAGAGAAAGAAGCAATGGGAGAAAATCATCATCACGAGGGTAATTCCACGCCTAAAGGGATGGTTGCTAGACTTCAATTCCCAATTGAACAGCTAGAAGGGATATCCCCCATGAAAAATATATCGCCATTAGTGTTGCCTCGATTTTATGGAAAAGCGGCAAAGGATCCGCATGAATTTATTTTCAAATTTGACATCCTCTGTCACAGCTATGACTACACCACCAATACACAAAAGATGGAACATTTCCATGCCACTCTAAAGGACAATGCATTACGTTGGTTTATGAGCTTAGGAGAAGGAACTGTCACTAACTGGGAATGGATGAAATAGGTGTTCCTGGAGAAATATCAGGAGTATTGCAATACCAAGGATAAGAGAGAAGAACTATTTAAAATGGTATATAGGGACAATGAAAGTCTGGAATATTTTGTTGAAAGGATTTTATATAATGTGCAGAGAGCTGGACAGACTAATATGGGGTTAGATGTGCTCAAAATAATCCTACTTTGTGGGATTAGGGATTATTTTCTAGACATATTAAACCTATTAGGAAAGGGAGATATCTCCAAGGAGTCCTTTGAAAAGATCGTTGAACTGTGCAAAAGGTATTCCAGGGGATCTTCTAGGAATAACAAACGGGACAAATTAGAGCGTGATGTCTTTGACATAACACAAAATTCATATAATGGAGGAGCCACCCCTGTAGAGATAGGCAATATTTTGGAAAATTTCAAAACAAAAATGATGAGCTCCATCTCCTTGGAAATAGATGTCCTGATGGCAAAGCAGAAATAAGTAGTGGAGGATCTCACACTAGGTGTATTCTACCCTTAAATGTAGGAAGAACCACCCTCAAAAGGAGTGCCCACTCGACCAAGTATAAGTGTGTCAGCTATGCGATCTGAACCATGACACAAAAGAATTCCCTTCATTACCTCAAGTGAAGGCAATTTTGCAGGCATCAACTCCAGATGTGGAACCGACTTACTTTATTGCACAGAAAAAGCCCTGGCAGCCTTGAAATCAAGGTATGAACCCAAACTTGTTTCCATTTTGGAATAACATGAATACACAATTCCGTTCATCTTATTCTAACCCTCAATGGTACCCTCTCAAACTCCAATGAAAAATTTTAACTACTGGAACCCCTGGACACAACCACGAAACCAACAAAATTCCTAGTCTCCTTGATGGAGGAATTTCCATCCAAGAACCATTTTCCCCATAACCAACCCTATCAACAGATTCCACATCAAACATTTCCTCATCAACCATACCCTCCTCAACAATATCCTTAGCCTTATCAGCAGTCGCAACTGCAACTCCAGAATAATGGTGTCCCTAATATGTCGATACGACCACAGCTGCCTACTCAACCTAACCCTAACCCAAATAATAAAGCATTCATTAGAGGAAATTTTAACTCAAAATGGGCCTCCTAAAATGAACTAATAAAATAATAGTTAAAATAATAAAATAATATTTATTAATTTTGGAGGAAGAAAAGAAAAAAAATACTTTTTTGTTTGTATTTTTGACATATCTCCCTACGTTTTTACTCAAATTTCGATCGGGAGAGCTCGTTGGATGCAGAATTAAATTCTGCATCCAACGAGTACCCACTCGGCATACTTTTGACAGACCCCGCTACCCCAAAAACAAGAAATACCTGAAAACATGGAATGATCATTCCATGTTTTCAGGTATTTCTTGTTTTTGGGGTAGTGGGGTCTGTCAAAAGTATGCCGAGTGGGTACTCGTTGGATGCAGAATTTAATTCCGCATCCAACGAGCTCTCCCGATCGAAATTTGAGTAAAAACGTAGGGAGATATGTCAAAAATACAAACAAAAAAAGTAGTTTTGTTTATGATACCTATCCCCAAATTTATATTAAAAAAGTGTTTAAGACCTATACGGTATTTCAAATTTAAAGAAATTTCATTGGATAACACATGATGACATGGAATTTGAATAAAAGTTAAAAGGCCCATTTTGAGTTGAAATTTCGTCTAATGCCATCAGTTTGAGACTGTTAACATGCCCACTTACTCCATTACTCCTTTACCCTGCAATGACATCCTCCTACGATCAGGGAAGGTAGTGGGGCCTTTGGTCATTGAGGATGTTCCATCCTCTATGCATGAAGAAAGGATAAACCCACAGTATTTATCAAACACAATGACTCCAATTATTGAAGACCCTGAACATCCTACTAATATGCCGGCTGAAACACAGAAATACACATTTATCGACACACAGCCTATGTTGGAATATAATCCGTCAAAATTATACGTTAGTGTAAATAATAGGAAGATGAAAAGACTCTCAGATCTGTGATCCCAAGAGTCATTGTAAATGTATATTAAATAAATGCTTTGGCTATGAAATAAATGAATCGGGAGTTATTTACCTATGAGTGGTATCAGAGCTGTCTATCATAACTCCTTCCTGCATGCCTGCCAGACCTCCATTCTGTATGCCTGCCCATTTTCAGTCTGTCTCTGCATGCGTTTCTCCTCTCCCATCCTGCGCGCATTCATGTATGAATTATTCTCCTTCAAACATTCATTTGAGGTTACCTTGGAATGATATGTTGTTGCGATGTCTTTGAAGCCTAGTGATTGAAGGCCGATGGTAGATATTCATGCCTTTTCTCAAACTACATGAAGCCATCGATATTTATTGTGGAGAGTGTTCATACCACTCCTCCTTCACATATGTGAGTCACACGAGTTTTGAAATTTCTCCAATTAATTCTATCTCATTCAAAGATTGCATTAAAATTGCATAAGTTCTATGGGTTATGAGGAGTCTGTGCATTGTTTGTGGGGATGAATGAGTGAAGTTTTTGCAGTCATAATATTATATGTTGATAGTTGGGACTTATTTGTGTTTGAACTCGTGGTTCTGTATCTTTTAGAATTGAGACTGTATTAGTCTTCTTTGAAGAGTTGCGACTTGCAAACTCGGTATTCACAACTGATAATTCACTGGAGATTGAATTTGTGTTGTTTCTGTTGCAACTGCATTGAAACTTGAGTAGAGACTGGAATGAGTGTTAGAGAAACCTGTGAAGATGACTGCAATTTCTGGAACACATGCGTTATGGTTGTGCTCATATCATTATGAATATAAGGCATTTTTGCTAGTTGGGAATACAAAAACCCTAATCTCTACCCTAGCTATTTGCGTGGAGGTAAACGCATAAACCCTAATTTTATGTAGCTTATGTTGGTAAAGGCTACATCGTGGATAGTGTTTTCTCTTGTGACATATGCGTACACTGCTCACTGTTTTATACTTTATCTTTGTGCGTGAAGAACTTCTCTCAGAGTTTGTCGGTGTAGACAAGTATACACAGAGAGTAGGAGTCCTCATACTTTCTACTGGAGTTATTCCACCTGGTGAACGCCCTCTGCGTGAAGACTACGTGGAGACTCACACCATTGCTTAGTCACGTGAAGGCACTCTGTTGAAGACTGTGTTGAACTGCTGTGTGAAGGCATTCTGTTGAAGACTGCGTTGAACTGCTGCGTGAAGGCACTCTTTTGAAGGCGCTCTTAGCCATTCACATGGAGGAATATACATTTTGAAGACTGCGTTGACAAGAAGCTGTGATGAGTCTTGATCCTGCAAGTTTGTTGAAGAACGATGATTGGAGTTTGAAGGCTCATTCCTTTTCATTTGCGTGAAGGAGAGAATCGATGCTCTCCCCCATCACTAAGATTCTTGTTGGATGTGAAGAATATTGAAAGTGATTTATGAAACTCATGCTCTCATACATTCACGTGGAGGTAAACCTTTTTTTGTTGGTTGAAATGGACCGTGACTGATATATATTAAAGATGGCGCCGTTGCTATATTGTGACTGATATATATTAAAGACTCTTGCTATATTGTGATTGATATATATCATACATTGAAGACTCTTGTGGAAGATATATGTTGTTTTATTGGTGTTGAGAACTCATTTCTCTGGGTGCTGCTACAAGTCTTTTCCAAGATAATGTATTGAGGTATTATTGTAATTTTTCATAAGAAGATTTGAATTGTCCATGTAAACAACACTCTAAAGTAAATTACATGGAGATGCGTTGAAAGCATTCTAATCCTGTGTTTCTTTGAGAGTTGTGCCTCTCCCTCACCATCACCAGTGGTGAATTATTTGCTTATGAACTTATTGACAGCATATTTTCTCTGTAAATGAACTTATTGTAAATCACCTTGGTAGAGGCTATAGACTTGCAAGGTTATTTTTTTTCTATTATCTCATTCTCTTTGTCATATTAAGTTCATTATTGTAATTTACACTAGCAGTTGCAAAAGATGCAATCTATAGCATCTATAGAATCACTTTTATTTGCTCAAAAAGAAAAGAACCACACCAAAGACCAATCCAAAGATCATCCCAAAGGAGAAATCAGCAAGAGAGGCAGAGGGAGAAGAAACTTCAGAGGTAGAGGAGGCAAAAAAAACTCCAACAAAAGATCAGATTTGAAGTGCAAGCATTGTGGAAAGATTGGACACACATCAAATCAGTGTTGGGCTTTGTGGGACTCCATCAAAGACAGACATAACCAGAAGAAAGATGACAATAAAAACCAAGATGCTAGTAAATCTTCTGATTCTACTCATTGTATTGTTGCACATTGTAATCTTGGAATTAATGAAATGACTTCACTTTCATCTTACACAGAATGTTGGCTACTTGATATTGGTGCAACATCACACATGAATTTTAGAAAAGACTGTTTTAAAGAACTTAATGAAACAATAAATGGCATAGTGTACTTTGCAGATAAGTCAAGTCTTAAACCAAAGGGAATGGGCACCATTCGACTGAAGATGCCTGGATTCCCTGATTTATTGTTGAAGAATGTTCTTTATCTTCCAGAGTTGCAGAGAAGCCTGCTGTCCTTGGTAGAAATTCGACAGCAAGGCCATTCCATCCACATGTTTGATGGAATCGTAGAAATAAGAAATTCCTCTGACAACCAAGTCATCATGATTGGATACGAAGATGGGAAGATGTTGAAGCTAAAGGGCTCATCTGCAAGAGTTCAGAACTATGCCTACTTCTCTCAGCATGGAGAAGGTAATTTGTCATCAAGTTTATTGTGGCATGCAAGATTTGGTCATTTGAATTATAACAGTCTTCGTTTGTTGAGAAAGGGTGGTGTATTTGGTTTTCCCACCATTCCCAAAGAGAAGAACAAATGTGATGCATGTATATTAGGGAAACACAGTAAGCTGCCATTCCATGAATCTAATTTCATAGCAAGTAGGAAATTAGAATTAGTGCATTCTTATTTATGTGGCCCAATGCCAACTCCTTTTGCCAATGGGAATAAGTATTTTATGACCTTTGTTGATGACTACTCAATAATGTGCTGGATTTACTGTTTAAAGACAAAATCAAAAGCATTTCAAACATTCAAAGACTTTCATGCATTGATAGAAAAACAAGCACAATCAAAAATTGGTACACTTCATACTGATAATGGGAAAGAATACACTTCAAATGCTTTTGAAGATTATCTTTACCAACATGGAATTGCACATCATACTACAGTTCCCTACAATCCTCAACAAAACGGTGTAGTAGAAAGAATGAACAGAACCATAATGAATATGGTTCGCTCAATGATGTTTTTTGAGAATGTAAAACTAATGTTTTGGGGTGATGAAGAAAAATGTGCAGCCTATTTGAGAAAAAGAAGTCCCTCAAATGCTCTTGATAACAAGACTCCACATGAAATGTGGTTTGGCCATCTCCCTTCAGTCAGGCATCTCAGAGTTTTTGGTTCCACTTGTTATGCCTTGATTCCAAAGGAGAAAAGAAACAAGCTTGGTGCTCGAAGCAGAAAATGTATTTTCTTGGGGTACAAAGAATAATCCAAGGCATACCGTCTGTATGATGAGGTAAACGAGAAGTTTGTTATTTCCAGAGATGTCATTTTTCTTGAAACTAATAAAAATGACCAGTCCATTGAGAGACAGCTTGATCATTTGTAAAAATATCCTCATCCAAAGAAATATTCTGAAAATGAATATGAAATTCCAAACCTTGAAGGGGGGATTCCTATTCTGGATCAACCTTTGGAATTTCCATATGAAGCACCAACTCCCCCGCATGAAGAAGCTCCTCCTACTTCACCTGAACAAGAGGTTCAACTGGATGATGTGATTGAGAGAATTGGAAGACTCTCAATCAATGATGAAGCACCACCAACTGATCAACCAGGACCATCACGAAAGATTTCTAAATGGGCCACAAAGACACTTGAAAGTGTCCATCCGGATGAAGTTGGAAAGATGGGAACGAGAAGTTCGAAAAGACATGAAGATGGAGGAGAAGCAGATAATTCAAGTGATGACATGGATGTATCATTTGATTGTGAATTTAATTTATCTACTAAATTTGAACCAACTTCCTTTGAAGAAGCTTCTACTCGAGTTGAGTGGAAAGAATCTATGCAGAATGAGTATGATGCACTCATGAAGAATGGAACTTGGAAGCTGGTAGACCCTCCAGTTGGAACCAAACCAATTGGCTGCAAGTGGGTGTACAAGAAAAAATACAAATCATATGGCTCACTTGAAAATCACAAAGCGAGGCTTTTATCAAAAGGCTATGCACAGAAAGAAGGAATTGACTATGAAGAAACATTGTCTCCTATAGCAAAATGGGCTACCATCTGCACCTTACTCTCTTTAGCTGCTTAGAAAGGGTGGAAAGTTCATCAGATGGATGTGAAGACTGCTTTCTTGAATGGAGACTTGAAAGAGAATGTCTTCATGTCTCATCCAGAAGGCTTTGTTGTGAAAGGAAAAGAACAAAAGGTATGCAAGCTTGTCAAATCCTTGTATGGAATAAAACAAGCGCCTCGCGCATGGTATGAAAAATTAACCGAGCATCTTTTGAAGTTAAATTTCGAACATTTTGATCTTGATGATGCAACACTGTTTATAAAGAAAGTTGGAAGATCTGTTGTGTATCTTGTGGTGTACGTAGATGATATTTTGATGACAGGGAACAATGAGAGCTATATAGCATCCATAAAGAAAGATTTGAAAAAGATCTTTGAAATGACAGATATGGGACATCCCACTATTACTTAGGAATTGAAGTCACTCAAAATCCTAAGTACATATTCCTATCTCAGAAAAAATATGTTGGAGAAATACTAAACAAATTTTTCATGACAGAATGCAACCCTATCTCTACTCCAATGGAACAGAAAATGAAGCTCACACCAAGCGAAGGAAAAGAATTTGAGGATGCGACCAAGTATCGACAACTTGTAGGAAGTATTATCTACCTTACAACAAATTGACCAGATATTTCTTATGTTGTTGGCATACTTTCAAGGTTCATGCATAAACCTTGTGAAGGACACCGGTCAGCCGTAAAAAGAGTTCTAAGATACTTGAAGGGGACTCAAGAAATTGGACTCAAGTAATCTAAAGTGGATGACTTCAAACTTATTGGGTACTCAGACTCAGATTTTGATGGCGATAAGGAGACATGAATATCAACTTCTGGATACACTATGAGTCTTGGATCAGCAGCTGTCTCATGGATATCTCACAAACAGTCAGTTCTGACATATTCAACAACATAAGAAGAATATGTGGCTACAGCTGAAGCAACGAAAGAAATAGTATGGCTCAGGAAGATACTTGAAGATTTGCAAGAAAAACAAGAGAACTCCACTCCATTATTGATCGACAATACTTCTGCAATCAAGCTGGCTAAGAATCCCAGATTCCATGATCGAACCAAACACATCAGCACAAAGTATCATTTGATTCGACATCATGTAGAGTCCAAGACAGTCCATCTTCGACATTGTTCCACAAATGATCAAGTTGCAGACATCTTCACCAAAGCGCTTGGATGAGAAAAGTTTGAAAGATTCAAAAACATGCTCGGACTTACTAACACCCCTTCGGATTAAGGGGGGGATTGTTGGAATATAATCCATCAGGATTATACGTTAGTGTAAATAATAGGAAGATGAAAAGACTCTCGGATCTGTGATCCCAAGAGTCATTGTAAATGTATAAATAAATGCTTTGGCTATGAAATAAATGAATCGGGAGTTATTTACCTATCAGCCTACACAGTTGATTAAGGAACCACCATACCTTGAAATATTAATGTTACGGAACATAGTGGGACAACCTCAATTTAACCTCTTAGGAGAGTTAAAAAATATTTATGTCAAAATTGCACTCCTTCAAGCCTTCAAGATGTACCTATCTATGCAAGAACTATTCAATATCTGTGTATAAGGAATCCAAGAAGAAAACCTAGGGATACTCCCACTGTTCATATCATAGGGAAATTATCTGCATTAATAATGGAAAAAACCCTCTTGTCCAAATACGACGATCCTAGGAATCCCACTATCATTGTGCAGATTGGGAGCACACAAATACCCAACGTATTGGTAGACTTAGGAGTAGCAATTAACGTCATGACCATTGAGTCTGTAAGAAAACTTGGGCTCACTAAACTCAAACCAACTCCTACCATTTTAGAACTGGAAGATAGATCCACTATTAAACCTCAAGGATTCTTGGATGATCTCATTATCTCAGTTGATTCTTGGGATTATCCTGCTGACTTCTTGGTTTTACAACCTAAGTCACATCTAGGAGGACACCCATTGATCCTGGGAAGGCCCTGGTTAGCTACAACTGATGCTTGCATCAATTGTCAATCTGGCTCTATGACCATATCATATGGAACCGAGATAAATAATCTCACTCTGTATCTGCCAACTCGGCTGAGCTTAGAAGCTAAAACTCCATTTTGGATGGAGCTAGAGGAAGAAGAAGGTGTTCATCCATTATTAATGATAGGGAAGGCCTTGAATTTTAAAGATGAAACTCAAGATGATGCCATTAATAATTTCATCAGTGAACCCACTTCTATCAATAAGAAAATTGACCAGATCCTGAATGCTACTCTAGTTGAAGAGGAACAAGAAAATATCACAGAAGAGACATTAATCAGTGATACTGACATAGTTCCAGTCTTGAAAAACTCAAAAAGTGTTCCTATCGAGGTAGAGTCTAGAAAAACCCTGAATAACAATCCCAGCATTTCCCCAGATGAACAGGAACTCCTAATCATTCTCTTAAAAAAACACAAGGGGGAATTTTCCTGGGAGTACACATACATGAAGGGCATCCCTTCTAATCTGTGCACCTATCACATTTATATCAAAAGTGACTCCCAGTCTGTGTGCCAGTCTCATCAATGAATGAACCCCAATCTTAGGGACATAGTGAAGGAAGAAATCCAGAAACTCTTGGAAGTAGGATTTATATATCCCATTTTAGACAGTGAGTGGGTGTCTCCACTCATAATAGTACCCAAGAATAATGGTAAATGGAGAGTCCGTGTGGACTATAGAGAGCTGAACAAGGAAACATAGAAATATCACTTTCCCCTAGATTTCATCGATCAAGTACTTGGCACCTTATCCAAGAATAAGTTCTTCTCCTTCCTGGATGGGTTTAGTGGGTACAATCAAATATAGATTGCTCTTGAAGACCAGGATAAAACTACCTTCACCTGTCCCTGGGGAACTTTTGCATATAGTGTTCTTCCCTTTGGTTTATGCAATGCACCAGCCGCATTTGAAAGAGCTATGATTGGCATCTTTTCAGAATTAGTTAATCATAGTATGGAAATTTTCATGGATGATTTTACTCCTTATGGCAAAGATTTTAAAGAAGCATTGAAAAATTTGGGAAAGGTTTTAACTCGCTGCGAACAAACCCAACTATCTTTGAGCACTGAAAAGTTCCATATGATGATGAGTGAAGGAGTGGTGTTGGGGAATTTTATCTCTAGTGATGGCATCCAGTTGGACCCCTCTAAAATCAAGGTGATAAAAAGTATACCTACTCCTACAACTCAGAAAGAAGCGAGAAGTTTCTTAGGGCATGTTGGATATTACATAAGATTTATAGAAAACTTTTCCAAACTTGCCTCTCCTTTATTTTCATTTTTAATGAAGGATGTGCAATTTATTTGGAATGAGGCATGCCAGAAAATGTTTGTTAAACTTAAGGAGAAGCTTTCCACAACTCCCATCCTAAGAGGGCCCAATTGGACCCTGCCTTTTCACATTTCTTCGGATGCCTCTGATACCTCCATTGGAGCAATTTTAGGATAGCAGGATGGTCAAGTACCTTATGCAGTTTATTATATTAAAAAAAAACTAGCCCCTGATGAACTTAATTATACTATTACCGAGAAGGAGTTTTTAGCCATTGTTTATTCCATTAACAAATTTTGACATTATATCACTGGACATCCTACCTTTGTGCACACTAACCACTCGGCCATCAAATATCTAATGAATAAACCTGTTACAAATGCTAGGGTAAGTAGATGGCTAATTTTATTATAGGAATTTGATATCACCATCATAGAAAGACCTGGAAAAGAAAATGTTGTCGCTTATTTCTTATCTCATTTTACTAACAGTGATGATAGTTTTCCTGTTGAGGACTCTTTTTCAAATGAACACTTATTTGTAATTTCAGCTCATTTCGCTTGGTATGTAGATGTCACTAACTACTTGGATGTAGGGAAGCTTCCAAAACATTTGTCCAAAAGAGGAAAGAGGAAAATTATTCAACAAAGTGCCAGGTATTGTTGGATAGATAGTCATCTCTTCTACACAGGCCTTGATCTTGAGATCAGAAGATGTGTAAGAGAAGATGAAATATTCCATAATTTGAAGGCCTACCATGATGAGCCATGTGGGGGACATTTTGCAGATAGGAGGATAGGACATAAAGGGATGAGAATGGTCTACTATTGGCCGACCATTTTAGGGATGCAAAGAGATATGTCCAGTCTTGTGATAGCTGGCAGAGGATGGGCCAACCCAATAGACTGGATCAAATGCCTCTTCAACCACAATTGGTGGTTGAACCCTTTGACAGATGGGACTTATATTTTGTTGGTCCTATCAAACCTCATTCTAGGAAGAAAGCCTACATCTTGTTCTGTACCGACTACATGACGAAATGGGTAGAAGCTGTGGATTTGGTGAAAGCTAATCAACAGGATATGATCAATTTCTGGTATGGTGAAATCTTTACCCATTTCAGAATACCCAAGGAAGTGGTTACTAATGGAGGACCTTATTTTGTGTGACATCAATTCGAAGCTTTGCTAAGGAAGTACCATATTCAACACCGGATAGCTTCACCATACCATCCCCAAGCTAATGGCCAGGTAGAAAGCACTAACAAAGTTATTGAAGCCATCTTACCAAAACGGTCAAGAGCCATCAGAGAGATTGGGCTGATAGACTTTCAGAAGCATTGTGGGAATATTGTACTACTTGGTGCAATACTACAGGGTTCTCTCCTTATGACTTGGTGTATGGGAAAAGTGCTATATTCCCGATTGAATTTGAAATCAAGACTTTGAAGACAGCTACAGAGGTAAAATTAGATGTGACTGAAGCCCATAAGAGAAGATTGAATCAATTGAATGAACTTGACAAGAACCATTTAGCTGCTGTTGATCAGACAGTACTAATCAAGCAACAGATATCTAATTGGCATGACCAATTCATCAGAAAGAAAGTATTCTGCGAAGGAGACTAGGAATTATTATATGATTGAAGATTCAAAAGGGACTTCAAGGGTAAGTTACACATAAGATGGTTGGGCCCATGCCTAGTAGACAGAGTATTAGATAATGGTACAGTCCGCCTAGTAACCATTGATGAGAATCATGCACCATTATTTGCTAATGGTCACAGGATGCAACTGTACCATAAGCCCCTTTCAAAAGACGCATTCACTTCACATATTGCAGCTGATCTGGAATACTAGATAGAACAAGGGCAGGAATTTTTCTCTACCCCTGTCAATCCTTAGATAATCGCTGTAAATCTTACATAAAATTTTTGTACATAAATAAATTGATATTTTTACTATTATTTTTATTTTTTTCCTTTTGCACTTGATCCATTTTTTTTTTTAAATAAAATGTGCAGGGAAGTGCCTAAGGAGCAGTGGTCATTATCAGGCCTATCGACCAGGGTCGTCCTTCTGTAACTTCTAGCATCGAAAGAAAATTCCTTTAACGAAACTATTGCAGCTGCAACACTATAATACTTTGCCTATATTTCTGGTTTTCTTTTGCAGTTGCAACACCACAAACTCTCTCCCTTTATCCCATTACACGCGGCTGCAACACCGTCAAATCGTTTCCTAATTTCCCATTTTTGTGCAGCTGCAACACCATAAAATACCTCCCTTTATCCTATTGCACATAGCTGCAACACTGTCAAATCATTGCTTATTTTCCTGCTTTTCTGCAGCTGCAACACCGTAAACTCCCTCCCTTTATTTTGTTACGTGTAGCTGCAACACCGTCAACTCCCGCCCTTTATCCCATTGCATGCAACTGCAACACAATCAACTCCCACCCTTGACCCCATTCTGTGTAGCTGCAACACTGTCAACTTGATTCTGGAAGCTGTGAAACCATTTCACTTTTTCCCATTTTTCCCTTTTCTAGCAATTGCAACACCGTTCCATTTTTACTATGTTTACCTTTTCTGGCAGGTGTGACTCTGCCAAAACTGGCTGATTTTTCTATAATTCATGGTCGTAACTCTACCAAACTGCTTTATTTCTATATGTTCTATGGATGTGACTCCTTTATTATTGGCAGAACTCTTTGCAACCTTGGTTAGCGACTCCTCCAAATCTAGCTCCAATTTTCAATGCTGGCAATTTCGATTTATTTTCCAGCATTCATTATGTTTCTGACAAGATTGACATGATGGTTTTGGTTTGCCAGCAGAAAATATCATTATAGCATGGCTGCAATAATGATTAAATTTAAATGGCTGCACTTCACATGCTCTACTATTTTCCAAAGGTCACCATTCATCGCATTATTTCGAAGGTATGGTTCTAATTATTTAGTTGATTAAGCGTTAACTAGATTTGACAACATTAATCATATTCCTTTCTTTGCTTATTCTTACACCTGCATACCATTAACTGTCCACTCATATGACTTAATGGCCATTTATGTTACCTGATAACCGCCATCTTTCCTAATTTGGGATAAAATTCCAAACATTTCTATGCTCTGAAACTTTCCAAGTTTACCCAACTCCACTCTCAACTATTCATGCATACTCTATGCTTTAACCTCCATTCTTGGGACCTATAATCTGTCGAAATGAGAAACACTTCTGAAGTCAAACAAACGTGGGTATCCTAGCTCAACATGAACCTCCAAATAGGAGAGAACTGAGAAGAAATGCCGAAGTTTTCTCTATTTTTGAAGCTGCGGGATGGACTTAATTCTTCCAATGACTGAATGGGTTTCATCGTGAGATAGCTCTACAATTTTCCTTAAATATTACAGAAACCCACTCAGAGGTTTGGGGGTTACGTATTGAAGTCTCTGAAGTAATAGTGGCTGAGGTCATTGGCCTTCCTCAGGTGGGAAGAGCTTGGTTTGGTTGAAGAACCCCCAATGTTGCTGCAGTACATGATTTTATGAGAGAGGGGGAGCACATTCGGCAGTCACAGAGAGGGATAGCGTTACAGTCACTACCTCGACTATGGGATCAAGTAGAAATTTTCCTCAAGAAGTATGTCACCTGTGAAGGTAGGTATCAAATATTTTATTACTCTGAATTTCCTCTATTATCCTGTCTTTGTCATAGGGCCTTACTAAACATTCCATTTTATCTATTCAATGATTTACACCATATGGCGGGGTTTGTTAGAACAAATAAGCATCCAAAATCCTCCTCTTATCCCTAAAGTTGGACCTAGACTACGGGATCCAAGATTAAGGAAATATTTGTTTGAAAATGTTCAAATCAAATGAAATCAAATTAAAAATAGAATTTGCTATTAAACCAGGGCAAATAGAAACTTACAGACACTAGGCTAATATCACTTGTTTGTATAGTTTACACAGTTTTTAGGTATGAGATCAAAATATCACACACAATTTATAATATACATAGCTGGTATATGTCACAGATAGGTACATATGGGTATTCATCAGGATATCAAAGCAGTTAAGCAAAGGTTGGTATGAATCAGAGCTATAGGGAAATGAAACAAATACTGTATAACACGAAAGCAATGACAAAGTCCAATACCCAGGTCTTATGATCCTAAATCATGAAGTGAAACTATTACTGTTTATAAAAATGAAAGATAACTGTCAACTCATAATAAGAATTATTTATTGGAATGTGAATGACCAAGTACATAAAAGATTTATCAAAGAGACAATTTATATAGTACAGAAACAAATCAACATCAAGTTTATTCAAAACTAAAACCTATCATTGAAGCTGCAAAGAGTTCATGATATACAGATGTATTTACAAATGCTCCAACATATCTCCCAAGACAGCCAACCTCAGTCCTCTGCGTTCTCCTGAAAGGAAGAACTCCTGAGACCCCCCCCCACTTTTACACTGAACAATTCTAGCATTTATATCAATTACATCAACTAACTAGTTACAAGAAATCTGAAATTAGGTCCTCTATCTCTTCGATGAGGTCTTCCACCTATCAAGGTCAGTTATTGAAATGATGATTTGATGCCTGGAAATCTGGAAACCGTTGAACTTTAAAAGCCATCAAATATAAAATAATTCTTTGTTTTTTTATGCTGTCTGCCATCTGTATTATTGAATGCTTAAACACTGCTGGAAAATATTGACCAAATCCCTATTAGTCTTGAGATGATGAGATCAAATTGCTAACTCAACTCCTTGAAATCTGGAATCACTGGAAGCACTATCAAATGTGAGGTAGAAATGCTCTGCCACCTATACATTGCTATCCTCATGCTTGTTGAGGAAGTCCTTCAAGGCTTCATCAGTCTCTTCCAAATTATATAAAGTTTTCGAAAGAGCAAAAATTTGACCATACTAACTAGGCGGTCTTCCTTGATGAAGAGCAGCAAATTTGGCTCCTTCCCTTGCTAGAAATGAATGCAAAGATGAATCTCTTACCAGAGTCCATGTAAGTATTGTGCTTGACCTCGAGAAAATAGCCTACAAACAGCAAAAAACAACACAAAGCAATATACTGTTTCGTGGGAAGTCGCATAAAAACTTTAATAGTTTTGCCAAGACACCACTTGAAATAATGTGTTCCTCCTCCAGCTTTGGAATCCTCCACCACCACTCCACTATATACATGTGTTAATACCTTAATGTTAACACACTAGCGCTCGACTGCTTCTGCGTTCAATGTAATAATTCTTTGGGGAAAAATTCCTTGTTTGAGTTTCTCTCTCTTCATTTTATTCTTAGAAACTGGCTTCTTCTTCTTTGGAGGCAATGTTTTCTGTGCATACATGTACAAAACATAATTACCCACTATGAAAGCGAGCAACACTCCAACCACAACCAAAAGAACAATCAATCCTAGATTGAATCCCCTGCCAACAGCTTTGGTATGCAGTCATTCATGGCCAACAAATGTAGATGGGTCGACATTTTCTTGAGAAGAGAAATCCTCCTCCATCCTTGTAAATCCATTCTACGGGGCCAAAGGCGTCGTCTTAAGCCCCCTACCAAAATTTATTTAACGCTGCTCTCTCAATCCCCTGTGTAAAACCGATCACTCGGCTTTGATATCGTTTTCTGATCTGAAATTTTGTAAGTATTTGTAATGATTGCGACCTTATGGGGATTATATATTACCAAATACTGTAACCCTGGGACTTATCTTAGGAAAGAGCATTGATCTGGAAATTCAACACTGGACATATAGGTTCTCCATATGACTGATTTCCTCACTGTTCAACTCCAATTTTGAATACACGAGAGGCGCTTTACCTTGCATACGACCAACACCTTGAGCTGGACCCTATGCAGTCAATGAAAATTCCCTTACCATGACTTTACTTCAATTGAATTAGTCCAAGTGAAAAGAAAATTAGCATTTGCAATAGTTTTCCCATCATATATTTGCCTTCCATCTTACATCTTTGACCTGGAATTAGTTAACAGAAACACTCTTCCCGTATTCCTTTGTCGTATATGCAGAGAAATAAACGAGAGCAGCATAAGCACTATTAGAACCCATGTCATAAAACACAACATGCCGTGATGCATTCGAGAAATCATTATCAATCCCATACTGAATAGCTGCACCAGAATGCTCATTGATCAAAGATAATACATTGATGCCATCAAGTTGAGCTGCTTGAATGACACCATTCCTCTCAGCTATCGCTTGCCCAACAAACAGAGACTTGGTAGTAAATGCATAAGGCTGAACATCTACATCTTCCCTGGTAATCTTATTGATGAAAGAACTCTTACCCAAATTTGGATACCCATAGATAAGTATAGTCCTGGTGTTGGGATCAATAGAAGGAAATCTAGCCATGTGTTGCCGAACCTGCTCTAGATAGGCCAAACTAGGCCCAATCAAGATAAAAAAAAATTTAAAAATAAACCGGTGAAACAACCCTAGAGATAACATCTGGCTTTGTCTGGGGATGGAATGCTCCCTGTGGGCTGCCAAGAACAAGTAGACCAAGTGCCTTGTTTCCACTGGGATGGAGTCTTCATAACCAATCTCTGCTACTTAACAAACCACTGACTGAATCTTTAAACTACTCTGCAGACTGAAAAAAAAAATTCTTCTCACAACAATCTGATTACACTGTACAAACTTTAAAGAAATGCTTGAACAATCAAGATTATTTATTCACAGCTTCTACACTAACCAAAACTACTTTCTTTTGATCAGGTAAAATCATGTTTCCAGTGAAGCCATACAAGTATCTGAATGCTTAATGAAAGTCTTGATCTGTGGATTAGCAAAATGAAAACAGGAACAACAATCATCAATTGTCTGAAATTTTGATTTTCAGATTTATCATAAAATGTATACTGAAACCTTGACTCGATAAATTCCTTGATGTATTCAACTACCGGGTCATACCATTTTCTCAGTTTTGGATTATCAAACTCGTCCTTATTCTCAATCCTGATATCGAAAGACAGCTGAAAAGGGATTTGAAAGGACAAATCCTGTATTTTGACCTCTACAGCTTCAATCTCTTTCTCAATGTGTGCAGCAAATTCTTTTAAAAAGATGACTTTAGATTCTAAGTTACATGAGGTTGAATTTAGATAATAAGACAAAATGGAAGAAAAACGTTCATCTTTTTCCTCATCAATATACATATCACTCCATTCCTTAAAATCTTTAATGGAAAGAGAATCTGCCCTAGACTTTGTCTTTCCCATCCATCTCTTTAGAAATATAAGCCAAAAACGCGATAATGATCTAATTGACCCAACAGGCAAATCTTCAACCCAACTTTTACACTTCCCCTGTAATGAATCATAGAATAATCTAATGAAGACATCTTCATGTTTAACTCTGAGTAACTCTGCAAAGTCACAAAAATTAGATATGTGGTCCACAGCTAAACGCAGATCTTCTCCATTGAATTTAGGACCATTGCTCAATAAATATTCATCCGAAGGAAGACGATTCGGAAAACTGGGAAGTTCTGCAAAATCTCGACATGCATACCTTGAAACAATAGAAGCTGAATCAAAAGTCCTCATCAGTTAAATGAAATCATAATCTAAGCTCTGAAATCTTGTAAAATCGCCCCTGGATTCTTGAAACATGGAGTCGCCCGGTGAATAAATCTGTAGTCCAACTAATGCCCTGCTCCTATCCACCATCAAGAGCTGGATCTGATCTTTGTCATTCTTTCCTGGGGAAGATATCTTCACTCTTCGGTCCCCAGCAACGACGCCAGAAGATGTTATCCCTAAAGTTGGACCTAGACTATGGGATCCAATCTTAAGGAAATATTTGTTTGAAAATGTTCAAATCAAATGAAATCAAATTAAAAATAGAAGCTGGTATTAAACCAGGGCAAATAGAAACTTACAGACACTAGGCTAATATCACTTGTTTGTACAGTTTACATAGTTTTTAGGTATGAGATCAAAATATCACACACAATTTACAATATACATAGCTGGTATATGTCACAGATAGGTACATATGGGTATTCATCAGGATATCAAAACATTTAATCAAAGGTTGGTATGAATCAGAGCTACAGGGAAATGAAACAAATACTGTATAACACGAAAGCAATGACAAAGTCCAATAGCCAGGTCTTATGATCCTAAATCATGAAGTGAAACTATTACTGTTTATAAAAATGAAAGATAACTGTCAACTCATAATAAGAATTATGTATTGGAATGTGAATG
>LPNX010298832.1:83058-114995 GCA_001517045.1 Pseudotsuga menziesii
CCTGGCAATCTGGAAACCGTTGAACTTTAAAAGCCATCAAATATAAAATAATTCTTTGTTTTTTTATGCTGTCTGCCATCTGTATTATTGAACGCTTAAATGCTGCTGGAAAATATTGACCAAATCCCTATTAGTCTGGAGATGATGAGATCAAATTGATAACTCAACTCCTTGAAATCTGGAATCACTGGAAGCGCTGTCAAATGTGAGGTAGAAATGCTCTGCCACCTATACATTGCTATCCTCATGCTTGTTGAGGAAGTCCTTCAAGGCTTCATCAGTCTCTTCCAAATTATATAAAGTTTTCGAAAGAGCAAAAATTTGACCATAGTAACTAGGCGGTCTTCCTTGATGAAGAGCAGCAAATTTGGTTCCTTCCCTTGCTAGAAACGAAGGCAAAGATGAATCTCTTACCAGATTCCAGGTAAGTATTGTGCTTGACCTCGAGAAAATAGCCTGCAAACAGCGAAAAATAACACAATGCAATATACTGTTTCGTGGGAAGTCGCATAAAAACTTTAATAGTTTTGCCAAGACACCACTTGAAATAATGTGTTCCTCCTCCAGCTTTGGAATCCTCTACCACCAATCCACTATATACATGTGTTAATACCTTAATGTTAACACACTAGCGCTCGACTGCTTCTGCGTTCAATGTAATAATTCTTTGGGGAAAATGCCTTGTTTGAGTTTCTCTCTCTTCATTTTCTTCTTAGAAACTGGCTTCTTCTTCTTTGGAGGCAATATTTTCTGTGCATACATGTACAAAACATAATTACCCACTATGAAAGGGAGCAACACTCCAACCACAACCAAAAGAAAAATCAATCCTGGATTGAATCCCCTTCCAGCAGATTTGGTATGCAGTCGTTCATGGCCAACAAATGTAGATGGGTCGACATCTTCTTGAGAAGAGAAATCCTCCTCCATCCTTGTAAATCCATTCTACGGGGCCAAAGGCGTCGTCTTAAGCCCCCTAACAAAATTTATTTAACGATGCTCTCTCAATCCCCTGTGTAAAACTGATCACTCGGCTTTGATATCGTTTTCTGATCTGAAATTTTGTAAGTATTTGTAATGATTGCGACCTTATCAGGATTATATATTACCAAGTACTGTAACCCTGGGAGTTATCTTAGGAAAGAGCATTGATCTGGAAATTCAGCACTGGACATATAGGTTCTCCATATGACTGATTTCCTCACTGTTCAACTCCAATTTTGAATACACGAGAGGTGCTTTACCTTGCATACGACCAACACCTTGAGCTGGAACCTATGCAGTCAATGAAAATTCCCTTGCCATGACTTTACTTCAATTGAATTAGTCTAGGTGAAAAGCAAATTGGCATTTGCAATAGTTTTCCCATCATATATTTTCCTTCCATCTTACATCTTTGACCTGGAATTAGTTAACAGAAACACTCTTCCCGTATTCCTTTGTCGTATATGTAGAGAAATAAACGAGAGAAGCATAAGCACTATTAGAACCCATGTCATAAAACACAACATGCCGCGATGCATTCGAGAAATCATTATCAATCCCATATTGAATAGCTGCACCAGAATGCTCGTTGATCAAAGATAATACATTGATGCCAGCAAGTTGAGCTGCTTGAATGACACCATTCCTCTCAGCTATCGCTTGCCCAACAAACAGAGACTTGGTAGTAAATGCATAAGGCTGAATATCTACATATTCCCTGGTAATCTTATTGATGAAAGAACTCTTACCCACATTTGGATACCCACAGATAAGTATAGTCCTGGTGTTGGGATCAATAGAAGGCAATCTAGCCATGTGCTGCCGAAACTACTCTAGATAGGCCAAACTAGGCCCAATCAAGATAAAAAAAAAATTAAAAATAAACCGATGAAACAACCCTAGAGATAACACCTCCCTTACCCACCATGGCCTAATCAAATTAATAATTTTACGGGCCTTATCTCAATAGAACCAAACCTGGGAGCAATTCACAGGTCAAATTCATGAACCTTCCCTTTTTCTTGGTGTTCCAATAGAAGAAGAAGTAGAAGTACTTGTACTCGTGGGGCCTGTTCAAAACCAAGAAGATCCTACCAATCAATAGTTGGGGGGGAATGAAGAGCAACAGGAGGTCCGAAGTCCCTCCAATTTAGTTGGGGGGGGGGGGGGGGAATGAGACTAGATCAGAGATTCAATCAGAATACCAAGAAGAACAATTGGAGGAAAATGCACAAGAAAACCCTGTAAAGAGATTAAATAATATGGAATCTCTGATAGCAAAGGCTGAAACTGGAGCAACATTAGATGCTGTGATAGCTGAAGCCGAGGATGTTAGAGCCATGATAATAGAAGAAAACATGGAGGCATTGACCATTGAATCTTCCCCTAAATGGGGAGGAACTCTGACTTAGGAAGAACAGGAAAACAATGAGAGAGGGGATATCCCTTCCACATCAGCTGAAAATATGGAAATTTTGGCACCATGGAGGAAAAGGAGGAGATTAAAAGAAGAAATATAGGCATCACCACCAATAGGAAAAAAAATAACCAGGTTAGTTACAGCAGATCAAGCGGCAAGGGTAAGATGGGAAACCATAGAAGCAGAGATCGAATTCCCCACTCTAAGACACAAAGGAAATGATGCCCCATAAGAATTGATTGTAGAAGAACCTCAAATTGAGGGACTTCTATATGAAAATGGGTTATTAAAGGAGGAAGTACAATCACTTCGAAAAGAACTAGAAAATTGGAAGGAAGCATGCAAGAAATAGGTGGAAAGGAAGCTGCACACACTAGTTGAAGTTGCAGACCAATTAGAAGGATCAACTCCTGCTAAGGATGGTGAGGAGAAGGAAAGAGTGGGTTTCCTTGTGTGTGGAGAAATCTTTAACTAGTCAAGCTATAAAGTCATAGTTCATGCCTTTGTGACACAACAACCTGTACCTGCATCTATGGAAGAACAAGGACAACCTAACTAGAAGGATGGTGAAGCTCCCCAAGAGCAACTCCTTCAAAGGGAAGTAGTAGATAAACACAGTGTTGATACACAAGAACCAGCATATTTGAATATTCCTATTGAAGTTGCCACCCAAATTGGGATAGGTGAACTAGAGGCTGAAATTATTCCTGATTTTGTTGAACAAGTTTGTGCTATGACTCCTGAACCTTCTCAGGGCACAAAAATAATAGAGATGAAACCTCAGTAGAAAAATGATGATGAGGTTGAACAAGATGCTGATACACAAGAACAAACATCCTTGAAAATTCTCGTTGAAGTTTCTACCCAAATGGGGGAAGAGGAACTAGAGATTGAAAATATTTTGGAATTTAATGAAGAAGTTTGCACTGTGACTCCTGAACCGTCTCAGGACATAGATTTAATAGAAATGGAATCCCAACAGTGGGAAAATAAGGAAGTTAACTAGGATGTTTCCACACAAGAACCAGCATCCTTGGAAATTTATGTGGAGAATCTTAGGCTGCAATAAGAATTCAATCCTAGAATGGACATCATTCCTGATTTAGGTTTAGGAGAGGATGAACAAATGCAATCACAATCCTCGGGGGACACTAAAATCCTTGAGGAACAGTTCCATATTGCAAAATACATGAAAGCAATTCTATAATCCCAATAGCATGAAGAAAGAGAAGGGCAAGGCTCTGTTACACAAGAACCAGTGGCCTTGCATCTCCCTATCAAAGTTGCAGCTGATAATCAGGCAGATAAGGAGATCAAAATTCAGGAGGAGGTTGTCACACAAGAACCAACACCCTCGCAATTAGTTGTTGAAGTTGCTATAGGAGAACTCCAAAGAGAGGATGATGTTACAAAAGAACTAACATCTTCAGAAGTTGTTTCAGAGACACCTATTGTTGAATTTGCTGTAGGAGAAATTTAAGGAAGGGACGTTGTTACACAAGAACCAGCACCCCCAGAAGTGATTTCAGAAGTACAGTATGTTCAAATTGGAATATTAGGTGATAAGGTATGGACTCCACTCCCTCAAAATTTTATCAATTTGGATTCTGATAATGAAGAACATCCTAAAGATGAAGGAATCCTGAAGTTGACAAAAGAATTCTCAATCCTGAGAATAGAAGTGGGGAAGTGGAGGGGTCAGGTGGAGAGATATCAAGAAGGGATGGTTTCTCTCGCTAAACATAAGAAGACCATCAGGGAATTGAAGGAAAAGTGGGCAGAAGAACTTATGTCCCAGAAACTTCATGGGGAAGAGTTACAGAAGGAGCTAAAGGAGCTAAAAAAGTTCAAGTCCATGCAGGTGGAAAAAGATCAGCTATATACTCTTTCTCAGGAATTGTTGGGTACTAGAGTACCATCCTCCTCTTACCCTATGTTTTTATTTGAGCAGTTCATTTGGTTTAAACTAAGGGTTGTAAAATAAGGGAGACGATATGAAATATCAACCTCAGCTAAATTCCTGGAAACATTTATGGAAAGTGACTTTGAGGACCAGAATTTTCTATGTGAGATTTATTTGCATGAGTTGGCTTGTCCTTTGGACCACCATTCGAATCGTGTCCCTTTCTCAGGTGATGTTCAGCTGAGGGATTTTGCCTCCTTTGTGAGAAATCATGTTCAATGGGAAAGATCTTTCCAAAATTTCTCTCATAATGAGGCCCACTCTAACCTTTGGATTCGATGTGAACCTCAGAATCCTCATCTTCTCCTTGCTCATCATCAGAGTGTACTCTTGTGTCACATAAAAACACAGGATATAATGAAACTTCAAGAAAGGGTTATTTCTACTTGTGTCAGCCATATTTCCATGCATCAATGAGTGGCTCTGGAAGATAGCTAGCACAGATGGAAGGTTTCCTCTTGAACCCTGAGAAATAGGGATCCCTACTATTCCAGGAATTTTGAACAAGCACTTTCCAGGGTTGAGGGATATGTTGGATTCCTAAAGGAATGTGGGGTTAATTGGATGGGACTCAAATTCAAATTTCCTCTCATCTGGTGGCCAGTAAAACCATACAAGGAATATTTCTCATTAACAAGGGAAGAAGAGAAGAAGTGTTGGAGATATTGGGTTGTCCATAAGGGATTTGTGGAAAAACAGGGAACATTTGAATTCCCATACAAATTTTCTTCTCTCCATGAACGAAGCACAATGCGATATTCAGATTCCGAATAATGGAGGTTGTTGCATCAGGATATGCAACAGGATAGTTGGGGGGAGATGTTGGGCCTAGAAATGACCCCTTTTTTACAACCCTTACCTACCTCTTTTTGCCTCATCCTACTCTATTATGTATACTAAACAGATGTTTTTCCTTCACTTGGTCCCTCAATTCATACAAGTATGGTTAATCATTGTCTTATTTTATTAATGCTTAGGATTGTTGTAATTAGGGCTTTACATCTTAAATTATGCTAACATATGGTGGTTTTATAAAAGATAATTCAAGATGTAAAGGATACAGGCGTAGCGGGCCAAACATGCCAAAAGAGGGATGGAAATTCATTGTTGAGATGATCGCCATCCATTCCATTGTTTCCCAAAGAATGTGATCCAAGGGTATGTTAGCAGGAACATTTCACCTTCTACGGATAGCAAGGTGTTCCTCTATTCTGAATGGTTCAGATCCAGAACAAATGAACGACAAAGGATGAATACCCTCCCTGGACGCCATAGATACCTGGAATGTAATGCTTTGATAGTAAACATGTGTACCTGCAGTCAGATTAAACATGCAAACACATCAAAGCTACCATAGTATAACCTAATAATCCATGTCACTGACTAAGGAATCCAACAACATTTACATGTGAAATAAAAAAACAACAGTAAAGTGGGATGAAAATCAGCTTTGCATTAAGATGAAATAGAGAAGTTTACAACCAATTAAGCCTTAGTGTTGACATGCATCTCCATGAAACCAAACACTTTCATCCCCATAAGCTCCAACTTTTTCTCTCTATGCTCTCAAATGGTTTGGGCCAAGTGATCAATCCAACAACATAACAATACCTTCAGAGTTCTCCCCCTCAACCATGGACATGAGCTTGTATTTATAAGGCTCAATGGATAGGGATGGTTGAGAGATTTGTGGATGAGGTGGACTTTAAGATCCTATGATGGGATATCTCAAGATCAATTGACCCACAATGATAGGGATGAGGGAGGACACGAGGCTCATGATCTAGAAGCCTCGAGAATCTTCTCTTTTTCCCATTTTACCCAGGGTACCACATTTCTCCTTCTATGACAGAGCAGTTCTGGTAAGAAATGCTTATGGACTAAGGTACATAAGTGGTGGCACCACTTGTGGATAACAAGGGATAGGCGGAGCAAGCAAGGTACCACTCTTGGACAAAGGGGAAAGCGCGGTGCTAAGCATTTTTGTGAAAGATTGACAAAATGGTACGAGTTTCCACTCCAAGTGCTAGGATTCAGGGCAAGTAGGTATGTCAAAGGTCTTATCACATGATGGTGACATGATTTTGGTATAACAAGATGGCCCCCAAAGCATGAGTCTTAGAGGGATACGATAAACGAGAGCTTTGAGAGAACAAGTCATCACTATGAGGTGAAAATGTCAGCTCAATCGGAGCATGTTGTCAAGTAGGAATCTGTAGTACATCAGTATTTTGACTCATAAACGCAAGTAACAAACTCATGGTTGCAGACCAATACAAGGTAGATCCATGAGAGGAATCAACAAGCATGGCTACTAGAATACAGTGTAGATACATGTGATAGAGGACTCAAACTTGGACATAGCTCCCAGACATACAATGTACATATATTTCATACATATGCAAATTTGAGCATAGCCACGACCATACAAATGTGGATCCGTGCTAGATATACAAAAATCAATCACAACCTGGGGAAAAGAAATGAGTGCTTTAAACAAATGCCCAAGGTCTTTGTCTTGTCTTCCACAAAGTACGATTTTATCCATGTGATTACAATGATATGAAGTCGAACATGGTAGAAACCTATTTATTACTGGCCAATGATGTGAACTGTTAACAAGTGCGAGGGAGATCACCATTAATGTCAATGATTCCCAAGGTACCCTAGTGTAATTTACTGAGTGTGAATAGATGTCCTGATTTCGACCACCTAGTCGATTCTATCGATCAAAGGTCAATGATGTGAACCTATGTCGAGAGCAATAGAATCTGTCATTAAGGCATACAGATCTCAAGGTACTAAATATTGTTTCTAAGACTATTTCTCAGATGATGAGTTGATGTCGACGGGAAAAGTCTTGTCGAAGGAGGGCCATGATGAGTCCCACATCGATGACACAAAACTTGGAACATAGTTCTAGAATGATGTTAATGTATTAACCATAATACTGACTCAAAAGTATTGACACAAAAACTGTGTAGACTATAGAGGTGAAACTTATTCAAATCCCCTTTGAACATCGGGCGACGCAACAAAAATACTTGGAAGAATGACTGAATGAGACAAACACACAATGTGATAGTGGACAATGCATTATTTTGAAAGACTCAAAGGATTGACATGACTCATGAAAGTGGATCATCATGGAGATCATTTGAATACCCAATTGACTAATATGATGTGCAGAAGAGTGCCATGTTCAAAGGTAACGACAAACAACTGCCATTTATTTGCAAAATGATTCCCTTCCCATTTCCCCCATCATGATCAATGAATGCCTCTTTTCGGTTTTACGAGTTCAAAGAGGGTAACAAAAACTCGATATAGCTTGTCGGAAGACAAGTCCAGACTCATATGTTTTACGAACCTAAGAGAGGAGGGGTTCGTTCCCAAAATGGGTCTCTCAATGTTTAATTTAATGACTCCAATGAAAGAAAAATCGGTATCGTTCATGTTTAGAGAGTCTGAGTGATCACGGAAGAATACTCCAAAGCGGTCCTTTTTCATATGATTTAGTCCTTAAGGCCCGAAAAAGTATAAAATCATACCGTAGGGAACTCTTCCAGTCATGATTGGCTGGAGTGTTCTTTTTTCATAAATAGTCCTATCCGAACCGAAAAAGAGATAACCTACTGTTGGACTAATGACTCTTCAAATACTTTAACGAGCATGAAGAAGACAAGATTGCTCGACAATATTTTCGTATTTAGGGAGCCTAAAAAGAGTTTAAAGAGGACTCCATGAGGTTTCTTTACACAATGTCACTTTTTACGAGCCTAGAAAGAATAGGAAACGGACTCGATGATCTTTTCATGTTTAAGGAGCCTGAAAAGGAGGGTCATTTTTTTACGATCCTGGAAAGAGACTAAAATGGACTCAGACCTTTAATACTGGGTTTAAAGAGTGTGACCAAAGTGTCATAATAAATGCTCATCGACCTTTTCTGTTTTATGAAAGTGCGAAAAATCCATAAACAAACTTCCAAATCTTTTTGCCATGGTTCTCCTATTCTGCAATCGACTAAGAAACAAGTGTTAAATGCATTCATAACTAGCATTAAGGGATTACGATAGATAAATTTCGAAATAAAAAGTAACTTTAAGTCAAAACTATAGCATGTCGGACCCAAAAATGCCTATATAAGTTATGTAAATAGTAAAAAATAAAATCATTTCACTATTTACCCATAGTAGAGAGCATTTGGAGCACTTTCTTAGCCAGATGTTCAGCAACTGATACCGGGAGTTCCCACTATCCATTTTGAGCACTGTCAATTACAGGTAATAGCTAACACCCTATTTTTTCATTTCATAGTGTTTATTTTGAGTTTTAATGGGGTTTTGGGCTTTTATGGTAAGCCCTAAAACCTTAAAAGTGGGCATCGCGCATACCCCTTACGTGATACATGGTACCTCCCAAGAACCGCGCCTATAAGATAGTTGACAGGTGATGCCACTGCCTATCTCCAATAGTGCATAGGTAGTGCTGGCCGTGGATATTTTAAACTAATAGCATGAGCAATAATAAGTCATTCTTTTTATTTTTAATGATTAGGGATGATTCTAATGCATGCTATGATTGTTTTTGGCAGGTCTTGGTTGCTCAAAACATGGTGATATGGAAAGATAGAACACATGATAATGATGATGCTTTTGCTGAGAGAGATGTGGGTTGCATAGCCGCATTACGGAACTATGGGCTCCTGAATTTCTTCTAGACCCCAAGCATGGTGTCACACGAGCAGTTACTGTAACACATACTGCGGATGTGGAATCCAGAGCAGCAGTAATTTGAGGTGGGGGCCCATATCCTTACAGTGGAAGTAGAGGAAATCTACTTCTTGATTGGTCTCTTGAGACGGGGTGCCCCCATCTCACTGACAACTTCCCGTGCAGGGGATATTACCACTCGAGAGCTTATAGATCGTCATTATGCTCCAAGGATGAGGACATTGGGGAAGAATATCCCCATCAGAGTAGTGACAGATGGGCCTCTACAAACTGTCGTATTTATTATGTAGAGGGTGGCCAAGAGTCAGGGTGTGCACCAGGATTCTAGGGCACACATGTTGTATGCCATAGAGGTCATGGAACCCACGGTATTCAACTAGGCGGAAGCCATGCTTCCCATATTCAAATATTAGTGGACTAAGTGTCAGCAGGGAGAGTTAAAGTATTTTTGATTTGGCTCCATTTTAGCCCGCTTCTTCTTCAAGCGGGTACCATAGATGAGACCTTAGGTGGTCTTCTAGAGTTTGGGAGCGCGGGACCCCCGTATGTTGAGGTGGGTCCAGGTCATGGCTTCTACAGGAGCATGTAGGGGAAGGGTGAAGTTTGGTGACCCATTCTTCAAATGGATCTGAGATCATATCCTCATGATTAAGGATTATTCTTACGTAGGTACAGACTTCACTGGAGATCCTAACCTACCAATCCCACCTAGCGGACAGTGGGGCGACATTGGTAAGAAGAAAGAAACCCTAAAATGGATGAAATGTATTTATGTTTTTTAATGTTTTATATTTTTTATGTTAAGTGACGAGACTTGTATATTATCATGTAGATGTTGGAGTAGTGCGACCTGGAGGAGCTTCTCCATTGGACAGGCGAGCAAGATCCCTCTTTGTGCCACAGGGTGATGATATCACCAGGGAGTTAGAGGAAAAACTAGAGAGTTTGATCTTGGATATCCCAGATGATGCCATTGATGACCTCCTGATGAGATATCAGAGATCTATAGTGGGAGTACTAGGTAGATTCAGTAGGATGCTACATAGAGCAGCTTGAGCAGTGATATGCTACCACGAGCATCACTAGTGTATGAGATATGTACTAAAAGCTGACAGCTTAAGGATTTTGTATGATGATTTTTCTTGAAATCCTATGTGCTTTAGATGAGGTCTCGGGACCTGTTTTTGTAAACTTTTTCATATATATATACAGACTTTTACCTGGTGTTTAGATGTCTCAAATGGTCAATTTTTTTTACATAAGTTTTATGTGTCTTTAAATGTTTATTTACAATGTACCATGTTTGATTTCAATGTCATGAATGGGAAATATGCCAATATAGGATGTAATTAGCTAATGAGACAACAACCACATCATGTTCCCTAGGGATATGCCTATAGGTGATGGTTTCAAATGATCTTTCTAGCAAACATACTCTCTGGGAAGAAGCAGAGAAGCACATGGTTTCTAATGGTGTAAATAGGGTTTAAATGGTGGACCATGAGTTGTGAGTCCATCAAGACTACTAGATCATGAACATTCTGGGAGGTAGCTTCAACTAAAAGACTGATGACTGCTTCATACTCGATGATGTTATTAGTAGTGGGACCTATACAAACCACTCCTGAACTGAACAAATCTTCAGCTGGGGAATAGAGGACCCAAGCAGCCGAGGTGAGATTCAAGGTGTGGTGGCAAGCACCATCAGCGAAGCTGTAGAAAGCCATCTACATGGCCAAAACATGGTATAAAAAGATGTGGACACTAAACTCAAAACCATCTTGGAAATACTAAAAGTACACTGAAAGCCAATCAATATAAATATATACAATATACTATCCAAGAAAGACCTAGGCATAGTACTTTTTTAGGTACAACCCATTGTGAGGCTTCCCCAAAGGGATTCCATCATAATCAACGAGCTCGTAAGCTCCTTTCTCTGAAACCTTATAAATGATGAAAGTTCCGTATCACATGGACTCAAACTTACCCTTCCCTAGTTTGTCATATCTCTGATCATAAGTCAATACTAGGTCACCCTTGTTAAAGACATGAGGTTGGACAGATTTATCATACTATGCCTTGATGTGTTTCTTATGTGTCTCATTAGCCAAGGTAGCATCTCTCTGAGTCTCATCAAGGTTATTCAAGTACAAAAATATTTCTTCCTCTGCGGAAGTGTTTGGGAGAAGTTCGATGACAAGTTGTAAAGATGGAATATGACATTGAATTGGTAAGATAGCTTCGAGTCCATAGAGAAGCTAGAATGGCATGAAACTGGTGGCTGTTTTCACCGAAGTCTGATAAGCAAGCCCAAACAGCGGAGAAAAGAACATGGTGCCAGTTGGATTTATGATCTCCAACCATCCGACGAAGCATAGTTTTCAAAACTTTGTTAATGACCTCTACTTGACCACTTGTGGATAATATGGCGTAGAGTTTTCATGGTGAAAACCTACCTTGGCACTCATTTCCTCCATCATTTGATTATGGAAATGGGATCCATGATCAGTAACAATGGATTGCGGGACTCCAAATCTAGCTATGATATGATTGAATAGGAAGAGAGGGATGGTCTTACCTTCTTCTGCATATGTAGGCATGGCGTCAGCCCATTTTGTGAAATAATCAACAGCTACGATGATGTAACCATGCCCCCAATTGAGGTAGGCTTACAATGCATGAAGTCAATCCCCCATTTGGTGAATGGGCCAATGGCAATGACAGGGTGTAGCAGAGAAGGACGGGTGTGCTTTTTAGGATTAAAGTGTTGACAAGGCGGTAATTTATTAACAGCCTCATGACAGTCTTTGAAGATAGAAGGCAAGAAATAGCCAGCACGAAGGATTTTCTAGGCTGTAGCCATCCCAGATAAATGACCGCCACATGATCCAGAGTGGCAATCATTCAACACGTGTTCATCCTCTTCATGGGTGAGGCATCGGCGGAGAATTGAGTCAATCCCACGTCTATACAAGGTATCATTTAGGATGAGATAGTATTTCGCATGGTGACAGATACATCGATGATCATCACGGGATAAATGTGGCTGAAATCATGTGTTTGGAGATAAATAAGCAAATCTCCATACCAAGGGTAGGTAGTACTAATCAGGAACAGGAATTCATCTAGAAATGAATCACTGGGCTTAAATTCCATTGAAGCACAGGGAATATCACACATAAGCTCAACAAAGACCAAGGATTTCTTTGATGTGGCTTTGGCAAATTCCAGATCAAACTCCTGAAGTATGACTATCCAGTGGGAGTACTTACCCCCAAGCACCTGACGAGTCAGGATGTAATACATCGGGTTCTGGTCTTCCAATACGTTGGTAGTGCAGAGCAGAATGTAGTGACGAAAATTTTGTACAACAATGACCGTGGCCAATGCTAACTTTTCCACACGTGAATAATGCTTTTCAGAATCCATAAGATTCTTATTGGTGTAATAAATCACGTGCTCCTGATCGTGATTATTTTCCTGCACTAAAACCATAGCAATGGTAGTAGCAGAGGCAGCAATATACAAGAGAAAGTCCTTCGAATAATCTGGGGGGTGTATCATGGGAGAATGAGTTAGAGCGTACTTAAGATTATCAAAGGCACGTTGGGCCTGGTCATCGTAGAAGAATGGGGTGTTCTTCTTGATGAGACTCATATAACCGTGAGTTTTATCTGTGAAATTGCACACGAAACGGTGGAGAAAGTTTTCCTTCCCTTGCAAAATTTGGAGTTCAAGGAGATTAGTTGGGGCTGGTAGATCTAAAATGGTGGCAATTTTCAAAGGATCGATCTGGATGCCATCTTTGGATACCGAAAAACCTAGCAGATGTCCCATCTCAACGTAAAAAAAACATTTATGCGGTTTGAGTCATATATTATAATGATGACATCTCAGGAATATCTCTCTAAGATGACCAGGGTGGTCTTCCCATCACTATGAATGAGCAGGGAGTTCATCAAGGTATGGTTCAACAATATGTTTAATATCGTGAAACGCATAGGACATTACGCGTTGGAATGTGGCTCCAACATTTTTCAAGCCAAAAGGTAACTTCTTATATGTAAAGGTTCCCCATGGGAAAATGATAACTATCTCGTGCTGATCAGAGGGTAATATCTCAATCTGATTATATCCATAGAATCCATCCATGAATGAAAAGGTGACACTTCTAGCACAGTTGTTGATACTCTGATTGATGTGCGGAGTAGGAAAGTTGTCCTTAGGACAATATTTAATCAAATCCCTAAATTCGATATAGAATCTAATGGTGCCCTACTTTTTATTAACAAGGACAATGTTCAATACCCATTCTGTCAGGGGTACAGGATAAATAAACCTAGCTTTGAGAAGTTTCTCAATTTCAGCTTTAATAGATGCGGCCTTTTGAGGATGGACTTGCCTTAGTTTTTTCCTGACAGGTTTAGCCGTGGGATAATTTTTAATCTCATGGACCATAATGTACGGGTCAATCCTCGGCATCTCTTCATAGGACCAGGAAAAAATATCACAAAATTATTTGAAGAGTGCCTTATAGGCTTCAGATTCATCTGTTAAGCAGTTCTTCCCAACATGAACATGCTCTATAGTATCAGGCTTGGCTGATATGTCAATCAGGTTCATGTAAGTAATGTTGCAAAGGTTTCCTTCAAAATCTATATCTTGCAACAATATGGGACTTTGGGGAATGTTGACAATATCAGTAGGAAACAAGGATGCAAAATCATGGCTGACTGAACTGGTATTGGGGAGGAACATGCATCTATGATAGTGATCCTCCCAAATGGACTCATCCGTATTCATGATCTCCATAATGGACTCATCAGAAGGAAAAGTCGCAGAGAGATAATCTAGAGTAGGAAGAGAAGGCTCTAACTAGTATGGTAAATGGTAGGGATCCAAAGCCACTAGATGAATGTCTTCAACGTGATCATTATAAAAGGTGTGAATGGTGTCATACATTGCTTTGTGTGAACTCAAGGAGGTGGAATCAACAACTTGTTGACCCTTAGGCTCATAATCAAATGAGGCAATCATATAGACTGACGTGGCATCCATGCTAGGAGGAGTGGATGGAAAAACCCCCATAAGGGATGAATCCTTCAACATGCCTACCCCAATCGACTGGTAAGGAAGAGGGGACTGACCTAACATGGGGATGTTATGAGCCATGGAGGTAGTAACATCCGGTGTACAGAAATCAACCTAGTCAATAGTGACAATTCTCCCTAGATGCAGAAATTAGACTGTTCGGAATACTGTTGAGGTGACAACAGTCATGGCATAGAACCAATTTATTCCTAAAAGAAGGTTGTAATATAAGGGGGAATCTACCACTTCTAATTGAATGGGAACGGTTTTCCCCCCCAGTTGTTATGGAGAGAAATTCCTATGGCTTGGGGTACCATAACAGACAGCTTGACTCCAGAAATCAATCCTTTCCAATATGCAATAGAAAGTAAATGTCTAACACTAAAGGATCATACCTCGTACCTTATTCTAGATGGTTGAAGTAGATCCCCGTTGAGCTTTCCAACTTCATCTTGAATTGATAAATTACTTCCTCAACAACAAGTAAACAATACAAGCATACTATATATCATGGTGTTAGATCTATTCTATCATATATAATCAACAATGTATAAACATTTGAAATCATCCCATGGATAAAATATTCATTCAAACATACATTATTGGACAGGAAAAGATATTTCTATTAATATAAATTAGAGATTACCATAGATACAACCTCTGTCGGCACATCTGCGAACCGGAGAAACTGAATCCCCCACTTGGGCCTCCACCACCTCAATCCTCCATCTCTCGATAGCAATCTCACAAGCAAAAGGAAAGCTTAGGAAGAACACAAAAGTGCTCCAAGGGACAAAGGGATGCTGACTCAAGCATAAGTTCCACAACAATGGACTATAGTTTCTTTGCTCTCAATTCTCTCATATGCCTTCAATGTACCATAGAGTTCCTTATATAGATTTTCAAAGGGGTAATGAAAGGTCAAATATGAGTGATCTTAAGGCATAGGGAAGGCTAGGAGTCAAGTGAGTCGGATCCATGTCAAGGAAAACTCCAAAAGGATTTGGATTTTGTACACATCCCAATGTATGCGGTTTTATGGGTCAAACCCACGTATATATGTGATTAAGGGTTTAAAAGTCGTGTGTATCATTTTCACATGTTTTTAGGGATGGTCAAGGAAACATCAAAGGACAAAAAATGGTCCATGGGGTCTAAGGAGTCTGCAGAGGGAAGGCCATACAAAGTGTGATTCACCTGGAGTGGTAAAATCAACTATAACAGATGCCCCCTAATGTGTGAAGTTAGAGGGGTCATATGATGGTCGAAGTACATTATAAGTCTATCCCAGAAGTGGAGTGATGAAGAATCCCAAATGGAATACCAACCACCCAATCAACATAGTACAATGATACATCTCTGCACATAACTGCAAATACATATAGCAGTCCCAAATACATAAGATTACAATGGCCATGAATAGGCATGATATAATATATCACATAAGTGGTCATCACCACGTACAATATACATTGATCAGAATCTTGATTATGAAGATATACAAAGGACCATGATCTCCATAATGCCTGAAAATATATAATAGATCAAGATCTCCATAGTGGCTGGAAATATCTGACATATAATGGAATCAAGTCACGAGAGCTGAAATATCATGAACACTGGCACGATCAAGGAGTTAGCATATAAGAGATGCCACCAATCTAGAAGGTGTTCTACACAAACCACTACAAGTACATGTCCTACTATGTGAATAGAGGTGTCGAGGTCGAACATAGTAGTCCATCATCTAATTACCGGTCATTGATGTATACCGTTAATAGACGCGAGATCACCCATCGATAATGAAAATGGGAATCAAGGTACTAGAGTGCAAACTAACAAGTGTCAATAAATGTGTTGAGGTTGAACACTTGAGAGGATCCATCGATCAGGGGACATTGATGTATTCCCAAAGACTGTTGATGGAAAGAGAACCTGCCACTGATGACTACAAGTCTCAAGGCACTCAAAATGACTCTAGATTCCAATCCCAGAATAAATGATCTGAAGTCGATGGGATGAAATATGCTGGAAGGAGGGCATTAAGGCATCCCCAATCATCCAACACGAGGTACTCAGCAAAGCTATATAATGTGTAAGGACTTGATCATAAGCTGCACGAACAAGTAACTATACTGGGAATGGTTGACATGCAAAGTCAAGATAACTAAGGAATGGCCAACTCAGGCTTCAAATTCCTTTGAACAAGAGCATAACAGCATATGGTGACTGAATAAAGGCAACATGGACTTGGTATACAAACTGTGACATCTCTATGACACAGGAGGCATCGATAGAGGCTCCATGGGGACTGGAAGCTTAACTAGTCGGTGGAGATAAACTTAGATAAACGAGTGCAAATCCTAAATTCAAACGATAAACCCAACCAATGGATGTGATATACAGTGGTTTGTTCGAAGGAAACATGACTCGACAGCTGCCAAAGACAACATCTTTCCTTGTCTGGCTTTTTGGTTTTTTTATTTTTTTGGACTTTTTCAAATATTTAAAAAGCTTGAAAAATAATAAAATTGCTTTATAGTTACAGAATAGGTGGAGACGAGTGTCATAAGGGAAAACAAACTAGTTCCAAGCAGTGGAACATACCTATGCTAAATGCAAGGATACATGTGTAGGATATCAACACTCGAGGGGAAATCCCCTCCCGGTAAAAAGGGAATCAAGCTACAAAGGATATATAAAATGGCTCTACATGGCTAGAGATGAGACAAGCTCAAGCTATATGGCTGAAGCGCAATTTCAAGGAAGTTGACATAAGGCTCAATAAGGTAGGAAAAGCTCATGATAATGCAATTACAACTTGACATAAGGGAGTCCTGAGGAAACATGCCAGCAAAATTATCAAGAGGAGTATGAGGCTCTTGCGAAAAGACATGGCGATACTATACAAAGTACTCTTGGACCTAAGAGAGGACTCACAGCATGGTACCAAATGCAAAGGGGAGCTAACCAAGACACCCATGTATAGGAAAGCTCTACCATTGACATAGTACCACTTCTAACAACAACATGAAGGTTCTGTGATACCATGGAATGGATTTGTACCTAAGGTTAAGATGGAACGGTCATAAGGCAATGCATAAGTGCAATTGGATGTGAAATCCTAACCTATATGCCAGTTCAGACATAATACCTTTTATAGGAACGAATGGTTCAAAACCTTAGAGAGGGTGTACACAAACAGGACCCTACATGACAACCATATTAGTTAAAAACAACCCAAAATAGTTAATAAAGAATCCAAACTATAGGATATAGGGAGGAATGATCATGACAACTGCACCCAAAGGAAACAATGCGGTGAATTGTGGGACATAAAAAGGAAAGTAAGGTGTAGACCCAATGTTCACACATCCACCACCACCCCCATGAGGGTGACCACTGGTGTAAATACTGAGAGAAGGGAGTAAAAATTCTCCACAAATGGAGTAGAGGATGGAATATGACCATTCCCAAATCTATGAGCACGGTAAGGGGCTATGATGCCCCTAAGTCTGACACCAGGGTCCGTACTAGGGCCAAGGATGGGTGATAGAATACCAGGCATGCCAAAAATAAAAGGACCTGAACTCAAGAGAGCATAAAGATACTCAAGTAACCACCATTCCAAAGGCCAACTAGCGCACAAAGAACACACTCCTAAGAAAATATATAGCAAAAATACAAGCAAACCAAGGGGAGGATATGTGAGCTCCTGAATGTAGCGGGTATGTCTTTCCTAGGTGAGGATAGAAACTCCCATACACTACAAGTGGAGGTACATAACCAATTATAGTGGCCCTCAGCTTCAACACATAAAGCGACTGTGTTGTCCGACCTCTACCTGGATGGGACACCTGTAGAATAACCCCTACAAAGTACCCCCTCGATATCCTAGGTAAGGAAACTAAGGTCACCTCAATATAATCAATACTCAGGAGGCTAGTTGCAGGTGGGATTGACCATATGGGCAGGGTAGCAAAGCCCGAAACTCTCAAAAGATCCCCTAGATATGAATACAATCCTGGAAATATCTCCGGTGCTACTCAGTTATGACTAGGGGTCATCCCAATCAATAACCACTCACACTGCCTCGTGCTTAACTCCCTTTTGAGAGGAGGATCCTCAGAAACACCAATTATACCAAGGAATTTCACATTCTCACCTAGACAGACACATACATGTTGTTGTTTAGTGGTCTTGGAGAATTTACTCACAATGAACTATTCCAAGACCCTAAAACCTAATATTGTTGGTGCACCCTATAAAAGAAAAGAGTGTAATTCATTTTATTATGCATTGATTTTAGTTGGCTGTATTTACTCAAAGGGAAATGGCCATGCAACTAGTGATATGAAGACTCAGGAGTGAAATAAAAGTGCACACCATAACAAGCAATGCTAAGTGCAATCTTTGTCAAATAAAAAATAGGGTATGCCACTACATGAGATTCATAAATATATATTCCTTTCTGAATGCTAATGCAATAATTCCTATATGAAAGTCTAAAAAAAACTCTCATCCAAGTAATCCAATGCAAGTACCTCCTCAAATCCATATCTAAGATGCAATTAAGAGTGCAACTACTTTGGATTTTTCAATATAAAACAATGAAAAATGAAATTAAAGTCATCTAAAACTCTCAGTCTTTGCAACAAGTATAAAACACAAGCCCAGCAAGACACTGAGACAAAAAAGAGTAATGCACTAATGGAAAAACAAAAAGGATAAATGACTAAAACTACTTTCAAATAAAAATCAATGAAAAGGCGGTCTCTAGTCACAAAAGAAGCATCCAACAGACAACATCAGACCCAAGAAATACCTAACCACACTCACAACCCACCCAGCAACTTCGCACAACATCAAACTCACCAAACGGGAGGATGTACATCACTGTTTAAAGAACAGTTGCATATATACGCGACTTTTGGCCAAAAAGCCACGTATCTACATGACTTCTGGCCAAAAACCCGCATATACAGAGAAGGCAGTGGTAAAAAGCAGGCCAAGGCTCAAACCAATAAATGGGATTGTCAATGGATGAACATACTATAAAATGCAACATAGAAATAAGGAGAAACAAAGAGCAAATCAAGAATATCAAGCCCATTGTGCCCGAAAACCCCAAATAAAAACAAGGAACATCCCCAGTGGAGTCACCAATTCTGTTACAGAGAGAAATTACTATGGCTTTGGGTACCACAACAGACAACTTGACTCTAGAAATCAATCCTTTCCAATATGCAATAGAAATTAAATGTCTAACACTAAAGGATCAGACCTCATACCTTATTCCAGATGGTTGAAGTAGATCCCCATTAAGCTTTCCAACTTTAGCATGAATTGATAAATTACTTCCTCAACAAGTAAACAATACAAGCATACTATATATCATGGTGTTAGATCTATTCTAGAATATATAATCAATAATGTATAAACATTTGAAATCATCCCATGGATAAAATATTCATTCAAACATAAATTAGTGGATAGGAAAAGATATTTCTATTAATATAAATCAAAGATTACCATAGATACAACCTCTGTCGGCACATCTGCGAACTGGAGAAACTGAATCCCCCACTTGGGCCTCCACCACCTCAATCCTCCATCTCTTGATAGAAAGCTCACAAGCAAAAGGCAAGCTTGGGAAGAACACAAAAGTGCTCCAAGGGACAAAGGGATGTAGACTCAAGCATAAGTTCCGCCAACAATGGACTATAGTTTCTTTGCTCTCAATTTTCTCATATGCCTTCAATGTACCATAGAGTTCCTTATATAGCTTTTCAAAGGGGTAATGAAAGGTCGAATCTGAGCAATATCAAGGAATAGGGAAGGATAGGATTCAAGTGAGTCAGATCCATGTCAAGGAAAATTCCAAAAGGATTTGGCATAGGGAAGGCCAGGAGTCAAGTGAGTCGGATCCATGTCAAGGAAAACTCCAAAAGGATTTGGATTTTGTACACATCTCGATGTTCACGGTTTTAGGGGTCAAAATCGTGTATATACACGATTAAGGGTTTAAAAGTCATGTGTATCATTTTTCACATGTTTTTAGGGATGGTCAAGAAAACATCAAAGGACAAAAAATGGTCCACGAGGTCTAAGGAGTCTGCAGAGGGACAGGGGAATGCCATACATGATTTACCTGGAGTGGTAAAATCAGCTATAACACTAGTTCGACTGCTAGGTCTGATATGAGACCATGGGGTTGGAAACCCCATCCGTCAAAGGCCTTGAGGGTCATAGGTGATGTTACAAGCTTGGGAGAGCCGAGAGCATTCCAACAAGACAAAGACAAAATCGAGGTCGAAGCTCCTTCATCTAGTATCGTTCGAAAAAATTTCTTTCCAACTACTTTCGTAATGACCTGAAAAGAAAGTTTATGCGGTAACCTAGACTTATAATTCTCAATATTGAAATGAATCAAGTTAGTATTATCTTGGTCTAAATCTCCTAATACTGTTAACAAGCTTTTGTGCTGTGTAGGGAAACATTGGAGCACTTCTAAGGTAGACATTGCACAAGGTTCCTGAGTGAGATCTTCAACTACATTATAAAATTGCGTAGCTCAGGCATTAGGGTTAAATACTGCCTTCTGAAGAGTACTCTTAGGTGGACACAAAATCATGTCAAGAGTAGGCTTCTTGATGGATAAGGGGACAATAGACAAGGATTCAGGAGAACTGGTAGATGGAGCTTTCCCTAAAGAAGAATGATCTTCTTTTTTATTTGAGGGTTTGTCATAATTCTAAATTCGAGTTTGCAGATTGATGGTATCTGAGGACATCATACGAATTTCCTCTGATGAACTAGAGTTACCCTGATTAGACATGTTCTCTGTCAGTTGTTGTTGAGAGGGAAAAGGATCCGTAAGTACTGTGGGTGTGGGATTGGACTTCAGAAACTGGGAGATTTTGTCCTGACGAAGACACTCCTTTGAGAAATGGTCACCTCTGCATAGCAGACAGGGATATTTTGATTTTCTTTCCCCTTTATCGTTATCACTGTTGGTTGTTCTTGGAGTCTCCTGTTGGTTTCTAGGTTTTTTATTTCTATTTTTACCTTTCTTTTTATTATTACCTAAGGTTTGAGTACTTTGAATGCAATTGACCTCAATGGAAACCTTAGGAGTTGAAGGAGTAGGGGTGGCAGTTTGGGGTTGCTTGGTAGGTTTTGCTGCTGACGAGGACTGGATTGAACCAACAATCCCATGAATAGGTACTTCTGTTGGTGGCTTGGCAGGATCGGTGCTTGGGTGAGGAGCTTGAGGAATCAAGTCATAAAGAGTTCTAGACTGGGAATAGACCAAGTCTAGATATTGGGCTCGACTAATAGCCTGCTCTTCAGTAACAGCACTGCCCATATCCACATCTCAGGCAATAGGAGGCAACAAGGATTTGGTAAACCAATTAGCTAATAACTAATCCGGAATAGGGGCTTTGATAATCCTTCTCCACCTTCTCCACTCACGGATATGATCAGATATGTGGGTGGAGGTGTTCTATCGCAGAGAAGTTAAAAGATCAGTACCTGTTTCATAAAAGATAGGGAGATGAAAGTGTGTAATAAACACAGTTTCCAATGAGCCAAAATCCATAAACAACGGTTGTGGGAGTTCAATGTACCACTTCCTAGCCATACCGGTCAAAGTTCGCTGAAAGAGTCGTAATCAAATGGAGTCATCCATGAGGGAGTTTGAAGAACACCACTAATGGAATGTCATAACATGGTTCTTTGGATCATCTCCTTACTTCCCATCGAACTTTGGGATATTCGATGGTAGCTTTATCAGAATGGGTGGCCACGAGGGATTGTGTCGAATGGGGTCATTAATCAACTTGGACAAATTTGGTAAGTCCAAATTCGCTAGGAAAGGTAACTGACGATTGGTTTGCACATCTTGGTAATATTGATATGGCATATAATTACCAATAGGACCATAAGTGGAATGAAACAGAGGTTGTTCTAATGAAGAACTATCGAAAAATCCTCCCATAGGGGGTTGATTTCCGGGATCAGGACCGATATTACCACTAGGGCCTCTAGGAGGAGGACCACCAGGGCCACCGAGACCACTAGGACCACCGGGACCACTAGGACCACTAGGATCACTAGGAGGCAGACCACCAGACCCACCAGGGCCACTAAGAGGAAAACCTCCAAAGCCTCCGGAACCACTAGGTGGAGGGCCACTGGACCCTCCAGGGCCATAAGGAGGAAAGCCACTAGGCCCCCTAGGACCACTAGGACCATTAGGACCATAAGGAGGAAAGTTGTCAGATCCTCTGGGATCATTAGGCCCCCTAGGGGGAGGACTTCCATAAGGCGGTCCTCCGGCACCTCCCGTAGTATGTATACATATCCTCCCCATAGCTGGCATATAAGACCAATTGGGTTTCCCCCATGGTGTAAAATTATTACTAGGGTATGGAATTCCAACATAATACATTCTTGTAGGATTGGTTGGATGAATAATGTTACCTACATGTGTTTGATGACCATAACCTCTAGAAGATTAAATGGTTAGTAGTTGTGCCCCCAAGGGCTGACCTGAACTGGATGGGGGATTAACCACACTAGTATGGGTGGCAGGGACATAAACTGTATATGGTTCTATAGTAGAGGTCTATCCTTGACTAACTACAATTTCAACGTCAAATAGCGTAGGTCATGCTAGGGGTTTCCCCCCGGCATTAGAAGGTAAGGGCGAAATAGGAATTGAGGGTTGAGCCCCAGGTGCAGAAGACCTGGAAGGATTGGGAACAAACATAACATGGGAGGTGGTGGGGGTGGTATTTTGACCTAGGTTGTGGGGTGTTATTGGACGATCTATAATCGATTCAATTGGTCTCATAGAATCGACAAGTGAGTGATATCCCATAGGAACACATGTGGAACATGATACTGTTGGGCCTAAAAGGTAATCTATTTGCTTATCAATCTCCTATGCATGGAGAAGGGTAGCACAGTATTTCCTGCATTCCTCTTCATCTTCAGAAGAGTTTAAACGGGTCCCAAATGAGGCAATGGCGTATCCTACAGGGGTATCCCAAAATGGAGCACTAGGACCAAAATGCAGATGGGTAGTATCATCAACATGACCTTCCACGTGAGAATGGAATGAGGAATTTCCCCGAGAAGGTTGTTGGATCAAGGGAGGTGAGTGTGAAGAATATGGTCCTCCACTTTTTGCAACCACATTATCTCCCACTTGGGAGGTGGTAGCAGCTCCTTGGTCGATAGCTTCCATTGGATTTTCTCCTGAACCAAGAAAAAAAATGGGTGGCAAACCCCGTACTTTTCTGGATTGTCTTAACACAACTATTTTGTACAGTTCCTATCTAACCAAGGGTCTAAAAATCTAGAAAACACACCAAAAAATCTCCCTACACAAGCTATAGGTCAAAACAAGCAAATTTAAAATGATTGGAGGAGTTCAAATAGTCAGGTCTCTCACCGGGATTTTCAAGACGGTGCCACTCGTGATATACCTTGAGGGTATGTGCATAGTAATCTCCCCGAATGATTTTTTCAATGTATGGCTCCAAACAAGACGACCAAATGGATTTTCTTAGATGGATAGGGTATCCTAGTGGGTTCTCCCGATATAATCAAGGTACGTGGGAGCTCAAATCGCTAATAGTGTTGTCTAATGCATAACCGTACATAAGGGGCCTTCTGATATACAATTGAGTACATGAAGTACCTTTCTATATACCTCAAGGGTACATGAAAGGTCATTCAATATACCTACAGTACGTGGAAGAACCGTGTGAGTCCCAGAATATAATATAGACAAATAACGACAGCTCCTACGCTTAACGACACCTAAACACGTCTCTAACCTATCACTCCAATTGCTACGTAAATTTTATCCTATAACTACCGTTAATTTTAAAGTGGATGGTTAGGTGAATGCATGATGTTTTGACAGAAAAGTAAAACCATGTAGTATGTGTGTGCAAATATTTCACTTTACCGTTCAGTATGCCTACTTACGGGAGGGAAAGAGAGTATTTTATTTTGTTTCAAAAACAAAAATACTTCCAAACAACAGTTTTGAACACAAAATAAAAGTCAAGAAACACTTTCCAAACTGATTTCTCTTTTCTGAAAGCAATAAGAAGGGGGGGAATCTCTTTTCCTAAAAGAAAAACAAGAAGCACACTACATTCAAATGCACTCTATTTTTTCAATTTTCTCTTAAAACATAGGTAAATCTAACTTAAAACTACCAATTTTTTTTATTTTGATTGAGATAGTTCTAAATGCATAACAGACAAAATAAAATGAAGAGCCTGAAATCCTGTAAAGCCAATCAGAGATCTAATGTCCAATGCTCAATGATGATAACCTAGTCTCAGTCAAAAAAATTCTTTTTTAAAGGAAGGAAAAAGAATTTCTCTATGCAAACAAGAAATGAAACTAAGATGATAATCAAATGTTCTTCTTTTAGTCTATATAATAGAAATGAAAAGACATCTTACTAACACCCTAAGTTTTTCAAAAAACAAGAAATCCTTTCACAAACACAACCAACAGACACATAAGTGAATGAACAATCAAAAAGCCTAATATAGCTTTTGAATTTCCCAATCAAACTAATATTAAACCATAAAATTACAAACCACAAGCATCAAATTCTGTCACACAATCCTGACAGTGCAGGACTAAAAGCAAAACAACTCAAATTTTTACAAAAAATGAGAAAAAGGAGGTCTTGGAATGATGCCTACCTGGCACTGTGCTTCTCTGGTGTTGATAGAGCGGTTCTATCCCAGCATCGCTTCTCACCAATGGGTTACATGTGGTGGAACCATGTGCTACCCACTCTATTTAGGTGGTGGCACTACTTCTCGTACACTGCATAGGTTTGGTTCCATGTAAAAATCCAAAACACAAAGAGAGCGATAGATCAAGTAAAAAAAATACCAGATTAGGGTAAAGGCTAATAGATTGGGTACAAAAACAAAGCATAAAAGTTTGAAATGATTCAGATCTAAACATATCTGGAAGTTTCAAACCCAAATTCACTAAGTCAAATAGCATATTTGACTGAAGAGAGTTGGAAAAGGAGCCTGGATTGGGACAAGAGTTGAAGAACTGAGGAAGATCAGAACAACTGATACATATATCAATTCCCCAGTGGAGTCACCAGATTTGTTAGCAGGAATATCTCACCTTCTGCGGACATCAAGGTATTCCTCTAGTGTAAATGGTTCAGATCCAGAACAAATGAACGAAAAAGGATGAAGACCCCCCCTGGACGCCGTAGTTACCTAGAATGTAATGCTTAGATAGTAAACCTGTGTGCCTGTAGTCAAATTAAACACGCAAACACATCAAAAATACCAGAATATAACCTACTAATCCATGTCAGTGACTAAGGAATCCAGCAACATTTACATGTGAAATCAAACAACAACAGTAAAGTGGGGTGGAAATTAGCTTTGCATTAAGATGAAATGGAGAAGTTTACAACCAATTAAGCCTTAGTGTTGACATGCATCTCCATGAAACCAAAAAATTTCATCCCGATAAGTTGCAACTTTCACTCTCTATGCTCTCAAAAGGCTTGGGCCAAGTGATCAATCCAACAGCATAACAATACCTTCAGAGTTCTCCCCCTCAACCATGGACATGAGCTTGTATTTATAAGGCTCAATGGATAGGGATGGTTGAGAGATTTGTGGATAATGTGGCCTCTAAGATCTTATGATGGGGAATATCGAGCTCAACTGACCCATAATGATAGGGATAAAGAAGGAAATGATGGGGAATCTCGAGCTCAACTGACCCATAATGATAGGGATAAGCAAGGACATAAGGCTCATGATCTAGAAGCCTCGAGAATCTTCTCTTTTTCCCATTTTACCGAGGGTACTGTGTTTCTCCTTCTATGACAGAGCGGTTCAAGTAAGAAATTCTTATGGACTAAGGGCCATAAGTGGTGGCACCGCTTGTGTATAACAAGGGATAGGTGGTGTGAGAAAGGTACTGCTCCTGGACAAAGGGGAAAGCACAGTGCTGAGAATTTTTGTGAAATATTGACAAAATAGTATGAGTTTCCACTCCAAGTGCTAGGATTCAGGGCAAGTGTTAGTTTTTCAACATTAAGCTAGCATTATTAGGATCTTTAACTAAGAGAATAACAAGTATAGCAATAAAAAACAAGAGACAATGAACACAGTGTTTTTCCTCGGGGAAACCATAAAGGAGAAAACCCCATAACTTCCTTAGAGATAGAATCAGCACCAAAATAGTAAAATCCCCAAAACAGTAAGTGATCTCCTGACAACAGTAATCTTCTTCTTATCTAGCCCCAGTGTCTTCTCCTTCCTCAACTATGCGCTACACTTGAGTATGGATGGGTTGTGTGATAAATAGAGACTCCAATTCTCTATTTATACTAATCCTGACATGACTAAAACCCTATTAGGGAAAACCTCTACTAGGAGAGTCTAATAACCTTAGTGCCCTGAAACTATGGGGACTTTAACCCTTAGACAATCAAAGGGTTACTCACTATTGACATGAATTATTTACATTATTGATCCTACCAATTGGAACATCGGGGCATGCCAATATGACTCAATTACATTATAAATACATCCCAGAATAAACATCGGGTTACAAAACATAAGATACATAGATGAATACATTTCGAAGTTACAAATACATCAACACTGCCTCTTAACTAGGAAGGTATTCTTTCGACACAATTTTCAGCACTGGTCTTTTTCTCTCTATCGGCTGGATCATCTCGTCATCTACATCTCAAGCCTTCTGAGTCTTCAAGTCATCTTTGTATTTATATCATCTTCGTCTTAAAGTCATATTCGTCTTCGGATCTGGATCATCTCTCGATCTAGATCATCATGGGACATCATCACTGGATCTAGATCATCACTCAATCTGGATCAGCACTAGTCATCATCACTGGATCTGGATCATCACTCGATATGGATCATCACTGTTGTATCATCTTCACTGGATCTGGATCATCACTTGATCAGGATCATCACGGGTGCTATCTCATGATTCTTCTCATCACAGGAAGTTCTACAAAGTCAGCCCTTTTTCATGCTGGTTTTAGGCCTAGCCTCCATGTAGGTCTTCTTCAGCACTTATATCTGATCAACACATGATAAAAGAAAGGCTCATCATTTCTATCTGATCAACACATGATCGAAGATAGATACTGCACTTACATCTGACCAACACATGATAAAAGAATGGCTCATCATTTCTATTTGATCAACACATGATTGAAGATAGATATTGCACTTACATTTGATCAACAACATGATCAAACAAAGGCACATCCAGCACTTACATCTGACCTACTCTGCAGAAATGCAGGCCCAACACTCACATCACATCATGTAGAAACTAATCCTATAATCATATCAGAAAGGCCCAGCACTTACATCTGATCAACACATGATTGAATAAAGGCTTCAACATCTCTATCTGATCAACACATGATTGAAGAAAGGCTTCAACATCTCTATCTGATCAACACATGATCAAAGATATATACTACACTTACATCTAATCAACACATGATGCGAAGCAAGGCACTACACTTACATCTGATCAACACATGATGCGAAGAAGGGCACATCACTTATATTTGATCAACACATGATGCGAAGAAAGGCTCAGCACTTATATTTGATCAACACATGATGCAAAGAAAGGCTCTACACTTACATCCACCTAGGAAGGAACACATCCTTCTCACAATGATGGAAGGTCTTGCACTCATATCTGATCATGAGGGAACACATCCCAACAATCATATCACAATGGCCCCTAGTCCTCCTTGACTGAGCTACCTGGTAACTGACTAGGTGCCTCATTCTCCTAGAGAATGGCAGTTTCCCTTACATCCGACCTACTTGTCGGAATGGCCAACACTCACATATAACATGGAAGGAACTTAATCCTTTAGCCATGATAGAATGGTTCAGCGCTTACATGCAATTAAGTGGGAACACATCCCTCTACAACATCAGAATGGCTACTACGTCCTATACTGAGTGTTCCTGGTAACTGACCAGGTGGCTCCATTCCTAGAATGGCAATTTCCCTTACATCTATTCTACTCGACAAAATGGCCAGCAATCATATCTGACATGGATGGAACCAGTCCTCTCACCATGACAGAATGGCTCAGCCCTTACATCTGACCATGGAAGGAACCAATCCTCTCACCATGTCAGAATGACTATGGGTCTCATCATTTTCTCCTAGAGGAAACCTCGATCTGGAGAACACCAAGCTTCTCCATGAAGTACTCAAACTTCATCCTAGCCAATGGATTCATCAATACAATAGCTATCTGTTCCTCCATCGCAACATATTGGAGCTTCACTGCTCCCCTTTGCACCATATACCTGATATAGTGATACTTGATCTCAATATGCTTCGACTTATCATGGAACACTGGATTCTCTGACAACTTTATGCAACTCTAGTTGTCACAATGTATACAAGTAGCATCCAAGTCGAGATCAAATATATTAGACAGTAGCTTCCGTAGCCATACTACCTCACAACTAGATGAACAAGTTGCGACATACTCTGCTTCAGCTGTACTCAGTGCCACACAAGATTGCTTCCTGCTAAACCAAGAGATCACACCTGATCCCATACTGAAGCAACACCTTGAAGTGCTCTTCCTATCAATGGCACTTCCTACCCAATCTGAATCAACATAACCCTCTAGGTTAATCTTTTGATTCGCATCGTACTTGATCCCATAATCAACTGTACCCTTCAGGTACCTCAGAATATGCTTTGTAGAAATCAAGTGAACATTTCTCGGATCTATCAAGAATTTCCTCAAGGTGTTCACAGCAAAGCAAATGTCGGGTCTCGTGTTCATTAGATACATCAATGACCCAATAATATGACGATACATCGTAGCATCAACCGACTCTGCTGAAGCATCACTCAATAGCTTTAGGTTCGATGCCATAGGTGTGGCCATAGCCTTGTAGTCCATCATCCCAAATCTCTTCAGGATCTCTATTGCATACTTCCCTTGTCCAAGAAAGATTCCATCTGTACTTTGCCACACCTCCATACCTAGAAAGTAATGCATAATCCCCAAGTCTTTCATTTCGAACTCAGCAGCAAGCTTTCTCTTCGTATAAAAAATCAACCCATTTGTACCTATCACAAATAGATCATCTACATATAGTAGAAGCATCACTGGGTTGCCATCTTCAACCTTGTAGTAAAGGTTGGAATCTGCTTTACTCTTGGTAAAACCCAAACTAGATATAAAGTTGTCAATTATGTCGTACCAGGTCCTGGGTTCCTGTTTCAAACCGTACAGGGCTTTCTTCAATCTGCATACATGAGACTCTCTGTCATGTGTCTCAAAACCGAGTGGCTGTTCTACATACACTTCCTCTTCTACTACACCATTCAAGAAAGAAGTATTGGCATCCATGTGGTGTATCTTCCATTTCATTACTACAGCCAGAGCAAGTACTGATCTGATGGAAGTGTATCTGGCTACAGGTGCAAAGGTTTCTTCATAGTCTATTCCTTCTTTCTGAGAGAAACCCCGAGCTATAACTATTGCTTTATACTTTTCAATGCTATCGTCTACAACATGCTTTGTCTTGTAGATTCATTTGGAAGTCACAACTGACTTCCCTTCTGGTCTTAGGACAACATCCCAAACATCATTCTTCATGATCGATTGATATTCTTCAATCATAGAATCCTTCCATTCTTTTCGTTTTGCTCCTTCTTCATAACTGGAAGGTTCTTTATCAATGAAATCACATAGTAAAGCTACATACATGGAGCGGGATCGGGTCCTCTTTCTTTCTATGTGATTCTCTTATGGAGCCCCATATCTTTCCACACCTTGGATAAGTTCACGTACCCAAGTAGGTTTCCTCTTATGAGGATTCTTCTCCAGAGGTGGATCTATAGGTCTTTGTGGTTCTTCAAAATCTCAATCTTGTTCTTGAGCTTCTTCGTTCATGGTTCTATCATGAATTCTTGGTACTTCTGCTTCTACTTCTTTGGGTTCTTCAGTAGGTCTCTTTCTGGATTTTTTGTAAGATGTGTCTTCATCAAATGCCACATCCCTGCTGATGTCAATTTTCTTGTATCCTAGGAAATAGACGCTGTAACCCTTCAAGCTTTCAGAGTAACCCACAAATATACCCTTCTTTCCCGAAGGATCTAATTTAGTCCTCTTCTCTTTTGGAATGTGTATGTACATAGAACAACTAAATATTCTGATATGGCTGACTTCTAGTTTCTTGTCGGAGAAGACTTCTTCAGGAGTCTTGTTCTCGAGTACTCTATGTGGAGTACAATTCTATACATATACCACTGTTCTAATAGCTTCAGCCCAAAGATGCATAGGAAGATCTTGATCATGAAGCATTGCTCTTGCAGCTTCCATTATGGTTCTATTCTTCCGTTCCACAATCCCATTATGTTGTGGATTATAAGGAGTTGACAACTCCCTCTTAATCCCTGATTCTTTGCATAGCTCTTTAAATTCATTCGAAGTGAATTCTCTGCCATTATCTGATTGAATGGTCTTGATCTTCTTTTCAGTATGGTTCTTGATAAAGGCTTTGAATTCCTTGATCTTACTGAATACTTCGTCTTTGTTCTTCATGAAGTAAACCCATGTATTTCTAGAAAAATCATCAATAAAAGAAACATAGTATGCATACCCACTTAGTGAGTTTGATGACATAGGACCGCATACATCAGAGTGGATGATTTCTAGTATTCCTTTGGCTTTGCTTTCATTTCTGGGAAATTTCTTCTTTGTATTCTTCCCTTTCACACATCCTTTGCAGACCCCATCACGTTTTGCTTGAAATTCTAGAAGACCTTCAACAACTTTGCTTGCAATGGGTAGTGCTCTGTAATGCACATGAGAAAGCCTTCTATGCCAAAGTTCACTTGGCTCTACTATGTCATGGATCAAGGATTGTTCTATATGGCCCTTCAATTTGTACAAACCTCCTTCTTGTTCTCCAATCACTACTGCATCATTGATAGTCTTTCCTTTTGGCCACATGATGACTTGACCATCTATGAATGAAACTCTCATTCCTTTTGCATCCAATGCTGATATGGAGAGAAGGTTCTTCTTGATTCCTAGTACAAACAATACTTCTTTCATTGTTAGAGAATTACCAGAGTCTAGTTTATATGAAGATTCCCCACTACCTTTTATTGGATATTGGTAGTCATCTCCTAGATTCACCTTGTGAGGTGATTCATGTTCTAATAGTCTCACAAAGGATTCCTTGAATCCAGTCATATGTTTGGAAGCACCACTGTCTATAATCTAATCATCACTTCCATGAGTAATGTTACCTGTGAGAGCGGAGATCAAAACATATTCATCCTCGCTTGAAGAATCTTCACTTTCATATCTGGATCTCTTCTTGGATGTTTCATCATCCTCTACATCATGATCATGATGTCTTCTTTTGTTCCCCTTCTTCTTATGAGAGTGACCCTTGTTCTTAGGGAAATCTTTTGCAAAGTGTCCTCTTTCATCACATGTATAACATCTCAATTTTGATAGGTCTCTTCTATTGTTATCTCTGTAGTGAGGATCCTTACCTTTGGAGTAATTGTTAGTTTTTCAACATTTAAGCTAGCATTATGTTAGGATCTTTTCACTGAGAGAATAACAAGCACAGCAATAACATAAGCACATCACAAGAGACAA
>LPNX010298832.1:121111-182487 GCA_001517045.1 Pseudotsuga menziesii
TAATGAGGTCTTCTTATGCTTTTCTTGGAGTGGACTGTGAGATCTTGGTCTTCACTTCCCATCTACTCTTCTCGAGCTGCTATCTGTGCTTCTTATTGAGAACATTCTTCCCATAGTCTGCTGAATTTGACTAACTTCTTTCTAGCATAGATTCCTTGGATGAAACAATCCCATGACCTAGGAAGGCCATTCAGTGTTGTCATCACAATATCTACATTATCCACTTCTTCATCTACAACTTCTAATTGTTCCTTGATCTAAGAAACCCTTGTGAAGTAAGACTGGATGGTCTCTGCATTCTGAATCTTCACATTCTTCAGTTGATTTCTCAGGGTCATCTTCTGGTCTATGTTCTTCCCTTCAAACAATTTGGCTAGGGAATCAAACATGGCTTTAGGTGTCTTGAGAGAGGACAACTATGGGATAAGGTGATCCTTGATAGAATCAGCAATGATTCTATTTTCCATAACCATCTTCTTCTTATGTAAGGCCTTTGCCTCATCTCCCTCTAGGAACCTCCTCATGAATGTAGGATTCTAATTCATCCTCTTCCAAGACCAGGGAGATCCTATACTTCTAGGCTCGGAAGTTATCAGCTCCCTCAAGATTTTCATCAAGCTTTGTATGATGAGACATCTTAAACTGAGAATCTCAAATGGAAACAAAAATTTCCTTGAAATTTGAAATTGCCTTGAGCTGAAATCCTGTAGAGCTGGTTTAGGAGGAAATTAGGGTTTTTCTTTTACAGAGATCTGTCCACCTATTTGCCTTGAAATTTTTCCCTAACTTCAATTTTGGGGAGGATATCAATCCAGGATTGGGCTTGCTAAAAAATTCCTCTTCTGTGAAAAGCCCTAATTTTCGGCAGTAGTGTCGGGTCCAAAACTAAAAAACCTCAGAATTGGATTTTGCTTTGACAGAAAGATGTGCCATAAGGAGTAGATTTATTCCACCTTACTTTTTCTGAAAATCTGTGGAGGAATATCCACAAACTAGGTATCCCTAGTTCTCACAGCTGCACAGTGTCTTCTTCTCAGGTTAGTTCTGATACCATTTTACTTTTTCAACACTAAGCTAGCATTATTAGGATCTTTAACTAAGAGAATAACAAGTACATCAATCAAACACAAGAGACAATGAACACATTGTTTTTCCTCAAGGAAACCATAAAGGAGAAAACCCTGCAACTTCCTCAGAGATAGAATCAACACCAAAACAGTAAGTGATCTCCCGATAGCAATAATCTTCTTCTTATCTAGCCTCGTTGTCTTCTCCTTCCTCAAATATGCGCTACACTTGAGTGTGTATGAGTTGTGCGATAAATAAAGACTCTAATTCTCTATTTATACTAATCCTGACATGACTAAAACCCTACTCGGGTCGACCTCTACTAGGAGAGTATAATAACCCTAGTGCCTCGGAACTGCAGGGACTTTAACCCTTAGACAATCGGAGGGTTACTCACTATGAATTGACATGAATTATTTACATTATTGATCCTCCCGATCGGAACATCAAGGCATGACAATATGACTCAATTACATTATAGATACATCCCAGAATAAACATCGGGTTACAATACATAAGATACATAGATGAATACATTCTGAAGTTACAAATACATCAACAACAAGTAGGTATGTCAAAGGTCTTATCACATCATGGTGACAGGATTTTGGTATAACAGGGTATTATTCCAAACGAGTTGTACAAAGGTAGTTGCAACAACCTACAACAGATCTAGAGGCAATAGTGTACCACTGCTTAAAATTAGCTGCAATCCACAGAGTATCTTCTCAATTAATCATGATCATCATTTTTGGCTCAAGTAACAGCTTTCCTATATATTCTGCTCTCATCTTGCCACGATCGTAACCGCTCATCGTAATTAGGGCAGTCTAAAGATCAAAGATCTTCATCGATGCTCGATAATAGTGGGAACATGTTAGGATTGTAATTATATAAATACTGGGAACTATTCTAATCCAGGAGTTGAAAAATTAACCAAATTGTTGTATCGCCTGTGACTAAGGTTGTGTGCTCATCTGACACTTTTAATACAAGGAGTTTGATTCTTCAGATCTCAACGTTCTAATGTGTGTTACCTCCAGAATCTCTATGTGAAGGCTGGGCCCACCTTCCCATAGTGATTGCTGATTTAATTAGGTATTTTATTTATTCTGTTGTGTGATCTTGTGATAACTTCCTTTATTTGCAGTAAGCTGCAACAAGTATCGATTTGTTGTGTGTCATTTGAATAATCAGTAATTGCATCTCTTGTAAACATACAGTGGTGTGGTGTGTCAGTCGACTATATAGGTTAAATTTATTTTATGCAACTGTGTAATAGATGTGACAGCCCTGTTCATCCCTAGTTCTTTCAATTGTTGTTTTCTTTAGATCTTTGCAGTTTGTTCCTTCGCATTTATAATCGCAGAATTTAATTCTTGTACTTTGAATCTCTAGCATAGCTGAATTAATATAGTTGGGATGGATCTTTAGATGGTTTGGTAATTATGGATTTAACTTTTCGCAAAAGTAATCTAGATGTTATTTCCTGAATCTTTTAATTCTAGATTAAGAATCATAAGTGGGTACTTTTGATTGCATTCTTGAGAAGGTAAATTAGGTTAAGCAGATTATGGGATGAGTGTGGCTGAACATGAAAGTAGGATTATTTACTTACAGCATCAGCTACTTAGTGTTTGAAGCATATACAATGCATATTATCCTTGAAATAAGAAACTTCCATGGGTTGACAATTTATATTGAACACTATGTATGTTGGCTTTAATTAACTTGCATATAGGGTTCCCAACAAAGTCAGCACCATATAAATCATTGGGTAAAGATGCCCCAGTCACTGGATAAAACTGCCTCGACTTTGGGTAAATATGCCCCAGTGAAGTTGACCCATTTAGTTGAAAAGTCAACAAAAATAGAGTATAAATACAGAAGTTCCCTTCTCATTTGGACACATCAAGTGCTTAAGCATATTCCCTAGAGAGAGAAGAAGAAGAATTTTGCTAGAGGAGGAAGAGTAGTTGCATTATGAAGATCTCTTATTCTTCGGGTTTCTATGTTATATTATTCTTTGGATATTTGTGGAAGAGCCTTTAGTTCTTGTATTCTACTATAATACAAATGAATATATACTGAATAAGTTTGTTGGGTTTTCTTCCCTTAAAGGGTTTCCTAGAGGAAAATATTTGTGTATTTTGTTTTGTTGCTCTTATATTTATTTCATTGTTCCTATTGCATATGGTTATTGTGTTATAATGAAAATTGTTTGAAGATCTAACATAACCATTTTTAAGGTATAAAATTCTAACATGGCATCAAAGTCATCCTAAAATCATTTATAGCAACAGTCATAATAGTTGCAATAGGTGCAACTACCGGAGATCAGGGCTCCATGTTTCTATCCTTTCCATCAAAATATCAAGATCTACCTTTGCATCATTAAAATATCCTTAGGAGGGTGCATATCTATGTGGAGGAAAATTCTAGTTTTGACCTAAAAACTATCAAGATCAATAAATAAGGCTCCATGTTTTAAGAATTTTTTCCACTAATTGGGTTTGACCCAACATTCTATAACTCACCCTAGAAGGGTGCATATTTTTATGGAGTAAGAACTTATATATGAGGATTTCCATTTTGGGACCTATCGCTACTACTCGAGAAAATTAGGGCATCAAATGTTTTAAGATTTTGACCACAAATTTGAAAAAAATGGGCGTTTGTTCAACTATCCTTGAGGAGGCACATCTCTCTCTCTCAAGTTAGTTTTGCAAGACTCCAAAGTTGAAAATTTAGGGTTTCTTCAACAAGCCCTAGATCAACCAAGAAGCAAGTCAAAAGGAATTGAAGCTAGAACTTGGTTGGAACATCTCTATTGGTAAGCACTATTATCCTTATTTCCATTTGAGATTCTCATTTTATCAAGATGACAAATAATACCAAGCTTGATGACAATATTGAAGGAGCTAAGAACTTTTGGGAATGGAAGTATAGAGTGTTTCTTATATTAGAAGAACATGACTTGGAAGACTATGCCAAAAAATAAGCTACAAAGCTAGAGGAAGATCAATACAAAAATAAACAAAAGAAGAATATAGTCAATGCCAAGAGGATCGTTGTTGACTTCATCAAGGATCACTTGATCCCACATGTTTCCTCCTTGAATAATCCCATGGAGATGTTTGATGCATTGCCTGGATTGTAGGAAGGATGAAACTTTAATAGGATTATGACCTTGATAACTGAACTCAAGGGTGTGAATATGAAAAACTTAGAACATATCCAATCCTATTTCATAGGTGTCTCTCAAAGCAAAGAACAAATAGAAGATATTGGAGACAATGTTGAAGAAGCAGAATTGGTGATGACTACATTGAATGGTATCCCAATATCATGGGAATCATTCATTCAAGGAATTTGTTCTAGGAGGAATCTCACAAAATTAAGTAGACTATGGGAGGATTGTACACAAGAGGAAACTAGAATTGAAGCAAGAGAGGAGAAGATGGGTGAAGATGACAATACGCTCGTAATAGTTCATGCACAGAAGGAAAAGAGAAAGAAAGGAGAACACTCTCACAAGAATCTAGAAGATTAAAAAATAATAATATAAATCAAAAGGAATAATCAAACTATAGATGTTACACCTATGATGAAAAAGGACATCTTCTAAGATATTTCCCCATAGGAGAAGACCATGTGAATAAAGGAAAGAATAAAATGTATCATGCTCATGCTATAGAAGACGATGAACATGTTCAAAAGAAGGTAAGAGAAGATTGTTCAACTACATAAGAATATGTATTGTACGTCACTCATGAAAGTGACACATGGCTTGTTGATAGTGGTGTTTCACAACACATATCTAGTTACACAGATTCATAAGGATTCACCTGATAAGGTGAAGGTCCATGATAATTATAAGTATCTCATAAAAGGAGTAGGAGAAGCCTCCAAAAAGTTGGACTCCAAAGATGAAATATGTGTTGTAGAAGAACCTCCTCCTCATATTGTCACGAGAAGAACACTAGATATAGAGTTACTTTTTTTTATGGAAAGTTCTCATGTGCCAAAACGGAAAGACTATTGTTAATGAAGAAGGAAACCTACACTAGAATAAGAAATAACCATAAAAAGAATTTGTTTGAGCATGGCGATGAACACGTGGCACAAATGTCAAGAGATATTTTCCAATATATAAATATAGATCCAAGAGGATCTAGTACATCTCGAAGACAATATGGCCAAGGTTTAAGTGTATACAAGTTTCAGAAGTTCAAAATTTGATCAATCCTTAGAACTTGCAAGGAAGCAAATATCAAGACTAGACATCCAACCAAACAAACAAAGATAAGTATTTGAATTGTCATTTCTTGTATATCTAATTCTTTAAATCATATTTTTCAGTTGTGTACATATTTATGTTCCTAGAATAAGGAAATCTATTATGCATGTTAGAGTGGATGCATTGAAGAACAACATACTACTAATATGGATGTGATGGATAAGTAGCCTATGGTGTTGCACAACATTCCATGCGACATTATTTCTTATATAGAATGAAACCTCTTTGCTAACATGTTGGGAGAAGTGAACGGTCTTGATACTATGTTTTGGTAGAGATGGAAGGCATCTAGAAAGTTACCGTGTGTATACATAATATGAATTGAGTGTTGTGCTAGACCATTGACAAACATAGTTTCATGACTGTGTGTCCTGTGTCATTATGCATAAAAATTTGTCACTATTAATAAGTTTTGAAAATTATGAAATGTTTCTAATCATGAAACTGAATTTGACTTATAGGAATGATCATGTACAATCACCTACAGGATAAGAATTATGAGACTTGTTCTAATGAACAAATGATGATTTCTTAGCTATGAAATTCAAGAATAATTACAAACTAAAACATACTACAGAGATATAAGAGAATATTTATGGCTTGTGGCCCACACGGGTGTGGCCCATTGGCGATTTGCTTGATATGAAGTCACATGTTGTAAAGGAGGTCACGAATTCAAATCACACCTGGGATTACCCATGTCCCATACTTACAAGTGGTTGTGGGATGCCTAGGAGTATAGTGGTTGTAGAGGGATGGGTCATTGGACCTCATGTCACACGAGTACCATCCCATTCCCCAGTTTGTTGATTCCCCTAGTCACAAAAAAAGAGAATAGTGGCTCGTGACTTCTCCCAAAAAGAAGGAATTGACTATAAGGAGACATTTTCCCCTGTAGCGAGATAAAATTCGATCAGAGATATACTTACAATAGTTGAAGCATGATGAATTGGAAGGTACACCAGATGGATGTGAATACAACCTTCCTCAATGGTATATTAGAACATAATGTTTAAATGGAGAAGACATTTGGATTTGAGACACATAACAGACAGACACATGTTTTCAAGTTTAAAGAAATGCCTTGTACAGATTGAAGTAGGAACACATGACATGGTATAACCGGAGACATGTATTCCTGATGAGCTTGGGATTTACCAAGAGTAAAGTAGATTCCAGCATTTACTATAAGGTTGAGAATGAGATACTAGTGATATTGCTACTATATGTAGATGACCTGTTTCTAGTAGGAGACGAGAAGCTCATTACAGAAACAAAGAAGAAGCTTTCCACATAATTCGATATGGTGGAACTTGGTATCTAGTGACCCTAAGAATAAGAAGCTCATATCAATAGAATCATTTAATGTGAGATGACATATATGGATACATAGAAAATCGACAACAGGGAAGGATACCAGTCACTCCAGTATAGGATTTCCATATGCAGAGGGAGCATGGTGCTTAGGTTTAGAGGCACCATGAAAGATCCAATTCAGAGGGAGTGACTATAGCATAGATTGCAGAGATAGATTGAGAGACATTAATTATCCTTTATCCAAGAAAGGTTTGTTTTCTTCAATATCTCAGGGATATGATCAAAGTGATACTGTATGTCTTCCCTCATTGAGAGGGAGTAGATCTTAGAGTCCAAGAATATTGTCATGATTGTTGGTATTAGTGGTGTGGTATATTATAGATGTGATTTTCTCGAGCCAACAAAAACATGCACTAGAGATTTTGAAGGGATTCAGGATTCAGGATTGAAAGACCATGGCTACACCAACGGAATAGAACTTTCAGTTTGTAAGTTTCTGCGGTGAGTTATGTTGATGTAGGGTTTTTTCGAAAATTCCACAGTAGACATTTTTAGCCGATGCTTCGATTCTGAATTGGGAACCATCATCACGACAAGTAGTCAGTTGGATTAGTTGCAGCTGTGGAGTAATAAATAAGCTTTTGTTCGTAAGGTTACCAAAATTATTAATTAAAGTTGGCCGACTAATCCCAGGTTTAGGTAGAGTATTAAAAAAAAAATTATTTTAAATATTTAATAATTTTTAAAATTTTTTAATTTTTTTATAATATTTTAAAAAATTTCATAAAAATTTTAAAACTTTTTCATAATTTTTTTTTCCTCAATCAATTTATTGATAATAAGTTTACAAAGTTCTAAAAATATAACTTAATGATTATCAAAAGTGAAAAAAAAAGCTCTTAGCTTTTCTAAAAAGTTAAAATTTTAATTAAAATTATTATAGTTTTTTTTTAAATACAAAAATTATTTAATTAAAGTTTAAATATTAGGTTAAAAAAAATTTAATTAAAGTTTTTAATTTTAAAGTTTATAATTATTATTAATATTAACAAAGTTTCTATTAATATTAATATTAATAAAGTTTTTTAATATTAATATTAGTAAAGTTTTTATAAAAGTAAAGTTTTATAATTAAAGTTTATAAAATAAAAAATTTTATTAAAGTTTTTATATTAGGATTTTTTGTTTTTAATATTAGGGTTTTTTAATTAAAATAGGTTAAAACCTAGACAATTCAGACTTATTTTGACATTTGATAAGGGGACCCAATTCTTCTTGACTTCAAAACCACCATCCCTATTAAGGTTATTAGGGTGTTTGATAATTTATAGGGCTTCTCTGAATCTTCTTTTAAAGTAGTGGTTTTCTTTTGCAAGCAATGAGGAATATTCAAGACATATATGATGTTTAGACCTCTCCGAGTGTTCCGCCAAGGCAGAGGTGCAGATACGCTGGTTGCAGATGTTGGCCCCATGTTCCTTTAATCTAACCTTGAGTGACCGACCAGTCTCCCCAATGTAGTTAAGGGCACAAGAACATGCGACCTTATAGACACCTTTTTGTTGATGCTCATCAACCTTGTCTTTAATAGTCCTCATTTTTTGCCTTATGGTTTCTAGAGGTTTAAAGGCTGTAAGTATTTCTTTCTTTTTTGAGATTTTGGAAACCTTATTTGTGACGCCTTGAATGTAAAGGAGGTAGGCCCTGTTTTTCTCAGTGTATTGGTGGGGGCTTCTTGATTTGCCTAAGGGGTTCCTAAAGGTTCTCTTAATGTCATTTTATTTGTAACCAATGTTTTTGAAAACTTTAACAAGGTTACCATGTTCTTCCTTTAGATGTTCAACATCACAAATCATAGATGATTCCTAGTTTCTATGTCGGATGATGGTGAGAGTCTGCATCGAGGTAACTATCAGTATGGATTTTCCTTCTGAAGAACTTATACCCCAGGGAATCATCAAGTCTCTTATAGATTAAGACATCAAGGAAGGGGATGCTCTCATCCTTTTCCACTTCCATAGTGAATTTAATGTCAGCAAATTGGAATAGAACTTGAAGTTGTTTTGTGATACTACAATGGAGATAGTTTATGCCACACTCTATATGAAGATGATTGTCCCATTGATGTACTTAACGAACATGAGGCCAAATATATGCTTTGTGATGAACACATTGATTCAATACATGGTAGAGTTGAGACATGTTCACCTAATTGTTGCAAAGAATGTGTTGAGGTACCTGAAGGGTACGATTGATTATGGGATCATATATGCAACAGATCCGAATATTAACCTATATTTTTATGTTGATTTATATTGTGTTGGTAGTGTCACATATAGCAAGAACACTTTAGGTTGGGGTCTCGCATGATTTCTTGGTTCAACAATAAGCAGACGCGTGTGGCATTAAGTATAGATGAACTAGAATACATTGTAGCTTGTTCAAATAGTTGTGAGCCTATGTGGTTTCAGAAGATACTTATAGGATTGATTAATCTCAAGTTAGAGGCAACTTGTATTTTTTGCAACAACTAGTGTTGTGTGAAGTTGTCTGAGAACCCATTGCTTCATGACAAGTTGAAGCATATCTAAGTTAGGAACCACTATATTAGAGATATGGTAAAAAGAGGAGTAATGAAGCTCTAATATGAGGTGATAAACGAGTAAATAACCGATGTGTTGAACAAGCCTCTATTAAGAGTGAAGTTTAAATACTTCAAGAAAACTCTTTGAGTTGTCTAGATTGATGTTCCTTGAAAGAGGGAATAGTGAGTGACATAGCACATGTGAGACCAAGGTAGTTACCTAGTGAAGTAATTTGTGCTAATGGTAGGTATCCACTTGAGTTGATGTTGTAGTGGGTACTCATTTCAATGAAATAATTTATGCTCCTACACTACACTCACAAGGGTGCAGTAGGTAGTCACTTTAGTGATGTAATTAAGTTATCCTAACTAGTTGTGCTATGGAGGGAATACACACACATGCAAAGACATAGGTAGTCACTTGGTGTGCACCTAGGATAATCTCCACATGAGGTGATGTGATAGTAGGTAGTCATGCGAGGACGTAATTTGTGCTCATAGGCTATACTCAAGAGTTTTGTTTTGACTTGAACAGTGAAGACGTAGGCAGTCATGTGGTGACATAATTTGTGCTCCTGGTATGTTCTCCGCATGATATCATGTGGTTGTGGGTAGTCACTTGGTGACTTAATTTTCACTCCTAGGATACACTCATGAGATGATATGGATGTGACATGATGGTGGGCTGTCACTTGGTGATGTAATTTCTGCTCTTAGGCCACACTCATGAGATATGCTGGGGTAACACATGTAGTCACCTAGTGACGTGATTTGTGCTCATGGGTTTTTCCCACTTGATGGATTTCTCATAGATAACTTCTTATAATGTATATATCCTATAGATATAAGAATTCAATGGTCAAGGTACAAAATTATAGCAGTTGTGATGATGATGATTGTGTTAGAAGAATACATTCCTTGTTAAAAGGAAGTGTTGAAGACTATCTAACTTTAGGAGATATTATTCTTGTATTCTTGATGTATTATTATTGTAATTCCTTTGGGAAATATTCATATTGTAATTGATAATGTAAAACCCTAAAATAATTCAAGTGAAAAGTTTCAAGTCAGCCCCACAGAAATCACTAGGTAAAACTACCCCAACATTGGGTAAATCTATCGTGGTGAAGTCAACCTAGTTAGTGGAAACACCAACCAAAAAAGAATATAAATAGGGTAGGTTCTCTTCCCATTTGGACACATCAATAACTTAAGCATATTCACTAGAGACAGAAGAAGAAAAAGTTCGCTAGAGGAGGAAGAGTAGTTGCATTGTGAAGATATCTTATCTTGGGGTTTCTATCTTATCTTATTCTTGGGATCTTTGTGGAAGCGCCGTTAGCTCTTAGATTTTACTAGAAGACAATGTACTTATTGATGAATCTATAATAAAGAAGTTTGTTGGGTTTTCTTCCTTTGAAGGGTGTCTTAGAGGAAAATATTTGTGTACTTTTGTTTTGCTGTGCTTGTCTTTATTCTAATGATCCTATTGCATATGGTTATTGTATTATAATGGAAATTGTTTGAAGATATAACATAACCATTATTAAAGTTTAGAATTATAATAGAGAGACGTTAGCATAATATGCATAGTCATAGGAATAGTGGAAGCTTGTGGGGCAATAATACACAATAACAAAATGTAACCACTTAAAATAGAACACTGGTTGGAAGGTGATTTGCAAAACATACCAATACTCGCATGTAGACTCAGGAAAATTATGGATCCATGAAGGATAATTCCAATAGTAAAGAGTATCCACAAAGATATTAGGGTCATCAAACAAGTTGTGGATGCAACACTATGCAACATTCAAGGAATGGTCTCACGTGGTGGATGATTTTTTTTGGAAGCAGATGATTCTCACATGATGGAGGAGAATGTTCGCATGCCACCACAAGAGGGAGGATAACCTTTTCAAAACGAAAGAAAAAATCATGCTATCATACAATTGTTGGGATCCAAAGGTAGGAAGATAATTCAATACTAAACAAAGACATTAAATAGAATAGGCATAAACGTGCATTATTGTATTAAAATAGAATACATAGTAATACAATAAAAGTGACTCTTGAATTCATATTCCCAATATGTCTCTTGGACTTATGTGATCAATCTTTATATCCACTCAATCTTCATCTCCACCTAACACTATCAGATTAAGTTCCAACAATATATATTAGTAAAAATAATATAATGATAAATTTAAAATATTGGATTTAGTTCAAGTAATTTTGTGATTCTATTTTTATATATGATTCTATTTTTATATATGATATCTTAATCTTACAATAGATGCACTATTGTAACAACTTCAAATCTTTTTTGGTTATACTAAAAGAGTTTCATATATATATAATTTAAAATACACCGATTATAAACATTATACAAAACATATTTATAAAAATTAATGAATAACATAGAAATTCAATTTATAACTATATATCATTTCATTAAACCATCTCTCATAATATCTTTACGAAATGTATATAAAATAATGTTGGATACTTTATCTTACATGGTTATGGTTTTAAGTACAAGTACATAATAATTAGGTATTTTCAATAAACAAGAGCCATGAGGTTGCAATGTCACCACAGTTGGTAACAATTATTGCTATATAAGTTATAGAAATATAGTCCTTTGTCACAAATTTGTAACAAAAAGGAAAATTATTTTGCCAATAAAATTACATAGCCATCAAATGGATTTCACTACTTAGCCATCGAATTGATTTCTCAATGTTTTAAGGAAACAAAGATAATTGGAAAAGATGAAAAATGTGTGCTAAGCATCCTTATTCATGATCAAATGTCCAATTTATTGCATATTAAATATGGATACATCCATGTAAACTTGGAGAAGGGTGTAGCATACACGTAAACACATAAATGGATTCATTGAAATAGGTAGAATAAATAACCTTCATGGTGACCACTCAACCAAAATAATAAAATAACTACAAGAAATAAAACATGCATATGCAATATAGCCCTTCAAGCCATGATTTTTCTTAAAGCCTATATATATAGCTCTTCACGCCATGATTTTTCTTAAAACCTGTATACATTAGACATGAAGGGAAATTGCTATGAATTTAATCTAAATCCATTGGATTTTACTAATAAATATCATAATATAAACTATATTTCTAAAAAATTGAATAAGAACATCTTTTATGCTAAGAAAAACTAAATAAGAAATAAATCACCTACTTATTGAAAAATAACAAATATTTATGAATTCCATTTAAATCCATTCGATTTCACTAATAACTATTTATAATCATAATATGAAGTAAATTTCTCAAAAATGAATAAAAACATCTTTTATGCTAAGAAAAACTAAATAAGAAATAATTCACCTACTTATTGAAAAAATAAGGGATATTTTCCAAATACAATTATATACTATGTAAACAAATACTTTGTAAATGAACGAATGAACCAAACTATATGTTAGCATATAGTTGGTGTATAATGAACCAAACCTTTAAAAATAAATTGCAACACTAAGTTTAAAGTTAAAATCATTATATTATAGAGTTAAAATCATTATAAAACTCTCACACAAAAGTTTCACGGAACCAAATTATAACTTAATACCAGCGATTGGAATTCACAAACCAAACCAAATTATTAGGAGAGAAGCCATGTCAACCCCATCTCACTCATTGGAAAAATAAAAAAATATAATAAAAACCAAATTATTAGGAGAGAAGCCTTGTCAACCACAATAAAAAATATAATAAAAACCAAATTATTAGGAGAGATGACGTGTCGACCCCACCTCACTCATTGGAAAAATAAAAAAATTGTAATAAAAAACTATAAGTAAAGGCGTTGCAAACAATGCCAGTGTCTACCCATCTCACTCAACCTACTCAATTTGGAAAAATAAAAAATTATATAACCTAATCAATTTGGAAAAATAAAAAAATGTAAGTGAAGGCGTTACAAACAATGCCAATGTTACACCTGCATGACATTAAAACAAACAACATGGCAATGCCAATGTTACACCTGCATGACATTAAAACAAATGGCTCGAGGAAGAAATTCACAATTTCTATGGGGTATAGAAGTGCAGAGCTTGGACTTCATTATTATAAATAATTCGTAGATAGCCCTTCCTCCACCTTCTACAAGCCTTCAATTTCTAGGTCTCCTTCAAATGGGAATTTTGCTCCTGCTTTGCTTGGAAACTATCTTATATCTGCCACAGATATGTCAAATGCAGTTCTTGTGGAGAATTCCAGTTTTTCTAAGTTCAAATCTTTTGAAGACTATATCTCCTTGAAAAGCAGCAAGATGGATTGTTTGGAACTTAATATTTGCACTTGTAAATATAAATCCACGCCAAAAGACCAAACTGGGTCTTCTCTTGGGCATCTCTGGGACATAAAAGTCTATCAAGACATCTTAGAATTTCTCACAAGTATGATCAGGAATTCATGAGTGCTCGCTCCATGCAACCTGTAAGCTCCCCTCACAAGTATGATCATTAATTCATGAGGGCTCAATCCATGCAACCTGCAAGCTCCCCGAATCTACTGAAATAATTTTCATCTATAGTGAAGAGAGCTGCTTGGGATTCTCCTGTATTGGACGTGGAATTTGGAAACTCGGACAAGGTGAGGAAAACCCAAATAAAAGAAAGTTAGAATTTTATGAAAGATGAAGAGGAATATAGAGATGATAATGTTATTGATCGTGCCTTCTCTCAACAAGTATAAACAATAGTATATGTTGATCAAGGATTTGGATTTTCAATTCCTTGTCAAAACCAACTCATCAAACAGTTCATACAAGCACTCTTCTCCTTTAGGCCTACAACAAAGTAGCCCTAGAAAGGACAAGGTGCCTTGTAGCATTGTGGCTACTCCAATGAAAAATAACTCTCCAAACAACATACAAAGACAAATTAAAGAAGGTAGAGAAGAAACTAAGGCCTTCATGGAGGTCACGGACACAATGAAATACAAGGGATGTTGTGAAAAGCATTACAAGAAGAGAAATGGTGCCAAACTGCAAATTTTAAGTGTGCTAATTATTTTTTTATTCTCTAGCTTGGGCATGTCATGGCTTCCTTGTTTCTGTTAAATTTACTGGGTTTTTTTTTTGGCTTCCCTGTTACTGTTAAATTTACTATTTTTTTTCTCTATACTATGGAAACTTTTTTTAAATAGTCTGTCAGCACTTGTGAAGGAAATTATAGCTAAATTCATGAACCAAATCATAACTTAATACCAGCTATTGGAATTCACTGCTTTTATGAAAAAAAAATCCTATAGTAGTCTAAACTTGAAAAAACTATCTCGTAAACCTCCCATGCGCATTTAAACTTTCTCAATTAATAACCATAAGCATCTTATTGTAAAATTAGAACATAATACCAGCTATTGGAATTCACTACCTTTATGGGAAAATTTTTATTGTAGTCTAAACTATATGTGACAATGGTGTCAGCATCCTTCACATTAGTGATGCAACAATCAAGGATGTTCCTTTTGCAACAAGAAGATGAAGATGACGCTAAGAAATTTTAATTTCTAGGAAACTTGAGGAGAAGTTACAATAACCATGATTTTTAGAGTGACGGTGGAATTGGTAATTCTATGGAATTAGCAAGTCTATGATGCTACTTTGGAGGAAATGACCTTGGTTTCTGTCTTTCAACAAATTAAGATCCCTTTCCCGTACAATGTCAATTATTTATCCTTTGGATGCTAACTTTCCTAGGAAAACAATTTAGTTCGTAATTGCTCAAATTTTTTTATTAAACCCTCTTCACCCCACCCCACCTCAGGTTTTGTTGAGATTCTTCAATGCTCAGAACAAGAAAATTATAAGCTAATTACCAAGGATGAGATAGTCGTTACGGTTGATAACTGGTTAAAGGTGTACTCCCAACCAAAAAAACTAAAAACAAGTGTTGTATTTTGTATAACTTGGGTTCTCTTCTATGACCTTTCTTTCTTTTTTTATTTTTACCAAGTAGAACAAGTAAAATGGAGTAAGTGATCTATGACCTATACCTCTGCTTACCTTTATGCTACTTATGCATAAAATTCTTATTGAATGGGTTCTTACATGAGCCTCTGCAATTGCTGGTGGGGCTTATCTAAGAGAAGAGCAGGTGACCGGAGTTTTCATTGATTTGTTTTAACAAACTCAAACAAAGAATGATATTATGTCACAGGGAAAAATGAACCAATAGGTGGGGTATATAACTATAGGAGTATAAGCACTTTAGATATGCAGTATAGGAAAGGAAATATTGTTACCTCAATAATGCTGGAGCCAATTTTCATGAATGATTACCTCGTTCCAGTTTACCCAAATACTCATTATCATGCCATGTTGATTGACTGTCCAATGCTAATTTTTACCCCCAAAAACTTCATCGGCCATACTCCAGCATTTGGTATGCCATAGTGCTACAAATACCTTCAAAATCCCATCATCTTAGTACCCTTTCACAGCATCATCTGATCTCTAAAGTGCTTCATCCGCCATTAGGAATAGAAATCCATATCGTTAGTTGATTCTCCATAAAAACTTTGACTAGAAGTTAATTAAACAACCCTACTTGAGTTGGGAGTTTCCATAGTCAATTAAAAGATAGCGCTAACCGATTCCAAAATATGCATACTTTCAACTGAATCAAAACTCAAAACAGAAGAGGATGTTAACACATTCTTTACATTCAAAGTTCAAAGGTGGTTTCAAACTGAATTGGCATGAAAATGAATTTTAACTGAGTTAAAATAGATTATTTTCCTTAGAATTACAGTAAAGAAGAACCCGATTTCCTATTATTCTTCTTTATTTCATGCATCCACTTACTATTTCTCTGGACGATGTAAGGCCAAACTAGACGCCTGTCAAATCCACCTGCTCCTGCGGGAACCGGGCGGTTTCTTCCATCATGCCAGTAAACGAAGTGACTGACTTCTTTACTCACTGCACTGGCCTTCCTTTCCTCTTCTTAGTCTGCAGGTAAAGAGAAAGAAAGCGACTAGTCTTCCTCGTCCTTCTAACTCTGTAGGTGAAAATCAAGCAACCAAACAATGAAGCCAACATAACAGAAGAAGAAAATGAATATTGTGTGTGGGAAACAGGGGAGCCAATAATAATAATTACTTCATTGCCGTGCCACTCCCTCGTATACCGACACAGGCATAGAATGGCCCGCCATTGCTATGTGGCAGTTGACATTTGCGGGACTTGATTTCTTATGACATTCGCTCCGCTGCCTATGCTTAGCACCAAATTTTGAGGCTGGGGTCAACAAAAAATTAGGCCAATCAAAACTTAAATAAATATATTTTTTTAAATATATTAAATATTAAAATTTTAAAACATTACAGAACTTTAACATTTTTTTGAATTTTTTTTCTACTATACTATTAAAATAATACACAACCAACCTATTCATATATGTCACCACCATGTGGTGACATAATAAAGAATAAATTGAAGATTAATCCATTATAACCTCTTGGGAAATGAAAACCAAGAATAACTTTTTTTTATTTATAAATATCTAATTCAGATCAATATAACGGAATCCAAGCAATGCAGTTATTTTAGTCTTGTGTCAAAGCTCGTGTTTTCCCATAGCTCCATGATCACTTGCTCCACTTTATCTTCTAGTTTTCTTCTGGGTATACCATCTCCTCTACAAACCTATGAATATGCAACATATTCTCAACCTCTCTACAAACTTGGGTCTTTAGACATTATCTCTGTCTTCTCTTGGGATTTTTTGAGAAACCATAAACCTATTAGTTAGGTATCCTTTGTTATTACCTACATTTTGATGTCTCTCCATGTGCCTTACCTCTCCCGGTGACCTTCTTTAGTTTCTAACCTATGTTTTGGAAGCTATATATACTATTTTCAAATTTAATATTATAGGTGGTTAGAAGTGCATCAACATATTTCAATGTAGTTCACCCACTTCATGCCGACATTTTCACTCTTTTTTTCTCATTGATGGTCACTTAGCATCTGGTATAGATTTTATATGTTGTTTACATAAGCTTGTATTTTCTTGTGGGGGGATAAATGGTTTCCTAGCCCCCCATTGGATGTTACTTTCTGCATCTCATGTCTCCATTAAATCTAGAGAGTTAGTGAAACTATGTCTTCTAGTTTCTTACATTTGAGATTGATTTTATTTCTTTCACTCAACTGGTGATTAAATCTTGTTGAAATAGGATCACAATGATGAGTTAATTTATTGATGTTTCTCCTTTCATTCTCATTTTGTTATCCATAAACGAATCAAGAAGATAGAGGAACAACATCAAACTCTTGCCCATCCATCATCGTTGCACATTTAGATCACATTTGTTGCACATTTAAGTCACATTGAATATTTGTAATGTAGAAATACTATCTAGAGAATGATAGGGAAATAGACAAATCTTGTGTTAGATCCTGATTTTGTGTCCATAAGAACCAAGCTCTCTATGAACATTCTCTCACTTTCCTTTCTTTTCTGCAATTCCCAAGTTATAGTCAATTATCGTCTACATATGAGCTTCTCACCAATCATCAATGCTAACAATCTATTGTAGAGAAATATAAGTGCTTCTGCATTCTCTTTCTCTTTCTTAGTGAAGAAGCAACACAAAGATGATAAGATCTAATGTATTTATCTTCTCTTCTTAAGTATTTTTAATTTGAAAAGACTAGGTAGTAGGGGAGAGATGCTAGTACTTGTGTGAGGTCTCTCGTGCCATATTGGAGTGGCATCGTATGACATGTGGTAGGAATATTCCGTTGTGTGTTAGGTAGGTGGGTGCATTTATGCATTTGGTTTCAGTTTGGTTTTTGAGCCGCAAAACAAGGTTTTGTTGTGGCCACTGGAACCCCCCCTTGAATTCTTGTTTAATCATAGTTCATTGCCATTCCGCCACCTCGATAGCGGTCCACAAAGGTTCCATTTCATCTACATTCTGGACTTGATGCTGACTGTCAGAGTTCCATAATGCCGATTCCTTCTTGACGTTCATTTGCATTCCCTCCTCTGTGTGTTGGATGACCATACCTATATGTCAGTGGATGGGTTACAAATTGTGGTGTGGCCATTCCATTAACTTGTCTCGATAGAGGATTTTAACAATGTCGGTGGCTTATACTCGGCAATACTAAATGGTTGGGTGGCTATATGCTTCTGTTCCTAGTACGAGGCGAAGGTGGTAATCACATAACATGTGGAATTTGTGTTTTTTTTCCTATTTCCATATCCATTTCTATAATTTGTTTATTCATGCCTTGCTGCAATTTGTTGCAGGTGCATATTGGAGTTACATTTTCTTTGTTATGATGTTGTCTAGGCATTCCTTGATGTGGGTTGTAGCTGGAAAAGGAGGTGGCTCGTTTTTTTGGCTTGATGGAGATTTCAATGGTGGTTTGATGATCCTCTGATTCAGGAATACTTCAGCTTGCACTCCCTTGGGGCAAAATCTAGTAGGGTTTTTTCCTTACCAGTTTTTGAATAGTGTTTATAAACACTATAGACCATCTCGACGATTTCATTATATCTTTTTAACCCTTCGTTTTTTGTTTCATGGGTATATTTGGTAGTGGGATTGTTTGCTTGGTTTTCCAGGCTCTATGGGCATTGTAATTGGTAGCCTTTCTTGGATTTGGGGATGTCCTTGGTATCGTTTTGTGACAATGATGTTTTATGTGACTGTCATGGATGTTTATAGGTGTAATATGTGAATTTAGGGTATGTTTGCAGGATGTTTTGGGGATGTGAATGGTTGAATGTTAATATCTTTCTTAGTGTTGGCTCTATCCAACCACCATGGTGGATAATGGATGTCTCTTGAATGTAATTCAAATTATATGTGGTTATTGCAGATGAGATTCACCTTGTTGAGATAATGCAAACCGAATTCACCCATGATTCAAATTGTATGTGGTTAATTCATATCATGGATAGATGGGTGTATCTTGGATGTATTTCAAACCCTATGTGGCTATTGGAAACCAAATTCATCTTATTGAGATATTTTGGGTGTCTATGGGTCTAAAGAGAGTTTGTATGCTTCACACCCCTGGTTTGAAACTTTGGAGATATATTCTAGACTGTGGATGAATATGGGTGTCTCTGATTGTATTTCAAACCTTGTGTGGTTATTGCAGAATGTTATGGGTATTGTTGATATGCATGACCATAATTTGGGGCTTTGGCTAATATTGTGATTCTTAAACCTGTTTGTTTTTTAAGGAACATTACAACCATGAGTTAATTAACAAGTTTGGTTATTCTTCCACCTTTATTTTAAAGGAACCATTACAACCATGAATTAAATGATTAATTTTATAGTAATTAGATAGTAGTTATAAGGTTTTTTTGTTTAAAGGTTGGTTTTGGAGGGTTTCGTAGATGGTTTTTTTTTTTATTGCAAATGAGAATTCGATTTTGGCTCCAGTTCATGACATTTTTGCAGGCATATGCAGACAATACATTGTAACTGTGCTTGTTGACAATTATGTAATTTGTCATGGTATGTCTTTGAGTTTGGATGTATGCGCAATGTTTTCAGTTTTGGTAGCAAAGTTGTTTGTTATTATAGTTATGATTATTGTTTCCTAGATTGTTATTAAGGAATGGACTCATTTGGGCATTAAGAGGAAATTAGGATGGATATGAGAAATCATAAATAAAACATTCTCATGTATGATAAAACAATTGCAGGTTATATTCATACTATTAAAAAATTTATACTAGTAGATGTTTGAACTTTAAATTCATATTCGTATGCATATTTTTCTCTTATAAAGAAACACCCTAGGGTTTATGGGCTTCTTTAGTATTGATATGGAATATTGACATGATTAACATGTTTACGGTATAAGAGGGTTCTATTATGCACCTCTTTCTACATGATTTTATACATCCCAAGTTTCAATGACTGTGTTTGACATGATGTTGCATGGTTTAAACCTAGTTGTGTGGATGCCCTAGTGCATTTGGGTACTCTTTGAAGGGATACGATTGATTCTTGTCTATAATAATGCTCCATTTTCTATATAATTAATGAGTTAGGAATAAATTGTGTATGTGGATAACTTCAATGTTGAGAGAGGATACATGCTTGTCAGTTGCAGTTTGATGCGAAAAACAATCCATTTGTTAGTGTAGAGATCATAATCTCCTACCCAGACTCTACCAATGTGTTTGTGTAAAAATTCTACCATTTGCCTTCTAGATATTAGATGGTGTGTGCCTAAAAAAATATGCATGTGTGGATGACAGAGAGTGTCATTGATTGTACATTGCTTTCACCATTGGTAGTTGATTTATGATTTATTATTATGTTGGTTATTGTAGCATGGATTATTATTGTAGAGTAGATGTTGTTGGTAATTATGATTAAACAACCATAGAATGGGGAAAAAATCATAAAATAAAAGTTGTCCATGTAAATAAAAAATAGTTGTGTTTTATATTAATAGTAATGTAATAAAATGCCTCTATTTGTAGTAGATGTCAGCCTAGGAACTGTAGTATGTTTCAAAATTGTGACCTAGGTTTTAGTTTATTTCAAGTCCTCATCATGCTTGACTGAAGCTGCACAAAAATAAAATTCCTTCAAAACAAAATACACCATGCATTTGGTTAGGATATACACCAGATATCCTATTCTTCATAAGGTTGGGTACCTTCAACATCATTTCTTGTCGAGTTTCCTATTTGAGCCAATTACAGTGACCTTTTCCAAGCATGTTTGAATGAGATGGGTGGGGATGGTGGTAATGGGATGAGAAAAAATTACACCTTGGAATCAACAAGGGGTTAAAATGTCATATGATTGACCTGTGCTTGACACCCATAGAATAATTACAGGTGTTGGATATGAAAACATAGAATGGGCCCCTACATTAGTAGGAATAGAGGGAGGGCGTATGCTTACCTGATTATATTGGGGTATCTAAATGTTAAGAATATCTTGGTAGAACCATGCATTGTTTGGAAATTGTTCTAATGATACTTCCATCATGTTCATTTCCTTAGTTATTGTTGTAGTATTGGCCATCATATTCCCTTCCTCAGTTGCTCTTGCAAAAAATTATTTCATCTGTTGATCCTTTCTTGCATCATTTACCTACCTTTACAATTTTTTATGTTTCTCTTCTTCTTGTCAATTTTCCTCTCTCGGCAATCCTTTCATGTGCTTGATGTTTATCTATAATCGTCCTAGCTTCCTTATTTTCATTTGTGATATCTGTATTCCTTTGTTTTAACTCCTATAAAGCATGTTTCTTTTGTTCATATTCAACTCAAAGGGTTATGTAGTCATGTCAAGTGAGTAGTTGTGAACTTCAACCCAATCAAATAATGTCTATATTTCCTTGTATTCCTTGTGTTGACACTCTCTCCATTGGAATATTTAAGAATCTACCAAGTCTTGGTGTGTTCACTATCATTGGTTGAGGATCATCTAGGAGAGGTTCTTCTACTATAGTATTTTCTTCAGTTGCATCCTCATTGTTTATGTCAGGTTCTTCTATCAACCAACCATCAACATAAAAATGGATAATATCATCTTGGATGACTACTGGGTATGAATGCATGTTCATGCTCTCAGGATTGTTGGAACTGCCAATTTATCTATTCAAGTTTATCATGGCATCTATGATCCATGATGATTGAGATACTTGTGTTGGCAGTGTCAATGTGTCATTATTGCTTCCAAGACTATGAAAATAGTCAACCACATTGGTATGTTCTATAGAATCCACATGTGCATCGCTTGGACAACATAGCTCCATGTTATTTTTCATTTATTTATCATCAAATTATTTATTGTTGACCTATATTCATCATCATCATCAACACCAAATCCTCTGCAATTTCCTTAAGAAAAGGACAATATTTTGTTCATATATACATCTTGTTGGCCATCCACATGATCTTCAACATCCCCAAGATCTTAGCCAACTGCATCCTCTTTTCCATCCATATCAAATTCCCTGCTAGAATTGGTGTCATCCTTTAGAGCATCATAATTCATTGGCCAGATACGTATTCTCCTAAATCCTTCCTTGATATTCGAGGGTGTGAGAGCCATTTTGAAAGCATTGCTTGTAAGCTCAGCTAACTCAAACCTGTTTACCTCTATCCTTGGGTTCTTCACCATCCATGCTACTCTTTCTAACTTGAAAAAATACTTGAAAGGACCAAACACACTCACATCCAGGGGATGAAACTTGTGATTAGCATAAGAAGGAAGTGTTAACAAGTCGATGCCCAACCTATTTTCCTACTCGATTGTTTGCACACAATGTAGTTTCCATGGCCATCTAGACCCGGTAGGTATTTGTATTTAGGGGAGACACCATCGAGTACAAATACTGCAAAATGAAAAATCCAATTCAAAAAAATTTCTGTGTTCAGCCATGCATGGGGGATGTGAAGTCATGTATGCTCTAGATTCAAAGTTTTGGATATAGTTTTGCAGTCGATTTTTACCCTTGAAAAACTAAAATCCCAGGATTGACAATCCAATTTCATTCACATAACATAGAATGGTTATCCACTCCCTGCTCTTGGGAATAATCTTTGGCATGTTCCAGATCCCTCTCTTAGCAATTACCCACATGCCACAATTCCTTCGTGCATGTAACACCAAATCATATTAGTTATAAATATGGTCTCGAGCATAATAGTGTTTCTTGTATGTAGTAGAAAGAGTGTCATATAACCTAGAAGCAATTGTAGGGTTTAAATTTAACACCTTGTCTCTATAAAATCCCTCTTTTGTTTTTAACACTAGATATGGATGCCTTTTGTTTAATCCAAACCACCATAATTTTCTTGGAAACCCATATTTGAATGCGTTCTACCTCCCATGACATATTTGAGCAACAATTGGTTTCAATTGTATCATACTAAACCATGTTAAAATCAACCATCTCCTTACACCACACCACCACCTCCTCCTCGCCCTATTTAGTCATGATTGTAAGAGGACCTATCATCTTGGTATGGGTCAGGCCTTTTATCTAGTAATGGATTGATGCGGGTGACATCCCATATTCTTTTGTAGCTTCCCTAACTGAATATCCCTATAATTCAACATCATAAATTGAATCCATAATGGAGTCTTTTGTCCATCCTCTGATAGCACTGATTTTCTTTGTTGAGCTAGCACCTTGCACTGTAGAAGATCATGGAAATATGGGTGATGGTGGCATTGACGGTGATGATGGTTATGTAGTTGATGGCTACGCCACCATCTACTGCTTCTACAGGACCATTCTCAAAATTTATTGGAGCAATGTTTTCATTATAATCATGTGCCATGTCCTCATCCAAATATGTTATTTGTAGCTGGGCACCCTGAGTACCATGCTTCCTTGCACCCCTTGTACGAGGTTAAATATTGACTCTTTCCATGGTGACAAGAACCTGCAAAATCCATATATGTAAAATTTAATGGGGTATCCTTTTAGAATGGTTAACCTATGAATATTATAAGCTAAACCAACTCTATTCTATCAAGTTGTACCATCAAATTAGTACAAAGGTATCAAGTTGTAACACGACTTTGTGTTTATCTTTAAAGGAAACATTTTTTTGTGGATTGGATTTATAATATAGCTTTACCAAATTGAGAAATTTTCAATCCACTCGATGCATTTGATTTTAAAAATACGTCAATGCAATGTTTGAATGGTTAATGAAGTAACTAAATCATAAGTTGTAACACTACTTAGTGTGGATCTTTATGGGCAAAACGTTTTATGAATTGGATTTATAATGTATATTTTCCAAAATGTAAAAGATGCATTCCATTCGATGCATTTTAGGTTAAAAATAAAACCATGCAATGTTTGAATTCCTATGATGTAAATAAATCATCAAGCTATAACTATACTTAGTGTCAACCTTTATATGCAACGATGTTTTGGGAATTAGATTTATAATGTATTTTTACCCAAATGAAAAAGATGCAGTTATTTGAATGGATATAGGTTAATTGAATGGATACAAAATGAGAAAGCTTTAGGTTAATACTTAAACCATTGTGTGCACACTCATGATTTGTTGATAGTGTTGATGAACTATTTGTAAATTGTTCATGCACTAATGAACAATTTGCAGATTCTTGATAGCGTTGATAAACTTATTGACTACAAGGAATGAAAACAAGGTCAAGAGGTTGATTTATATTTGTTTTTCTAATCAAATTGATTGCTGGTTGAAATTAACATGGATTGCAATAATTATTATAGGAATGGGTTTATGGGATTGATTTGGATATGATCCAATGGATAGAAATTTGTACTTGCATGATCCATGTCATTTTTTGTGTGCTTAATTGATGGTTTTATTTAGTGGGAAGAGTTGGGAATCTGTATTAGTTTATCAATTTGATTTGGAAGAGTTTAATGTATTATTTTATTTTATGGGTAGAACTCGTAACTTAATTAATGGATATTTTGATAATAGACGACATATCAAGGAATTTGTATTAGCTGATCCATTTGATTTCAAAGAGTTCAATGTGTTAGGATTAATTATAATCCTCCCTTTGACCACCATAGTCTAATTGGCATTCCCTAGATTAGGAGTATAATAATAATTATTATTTTATAATAATAATAATAAGATACATATATATATAATTTATTTTTGAGGTGAACATGAGAATTAGGTCTTAATAAAACCTTGTGTCATTTATAAAACCAAGGGTTTGTTTTGTAAACATTATGTTGTATTTTTCGTTCTTTCTTCTTCCCCTTTTTATGAGATCTTCTTCTCTTATTCTTTTTTTTCTTTTTTTTCTTCTTTTTCCTTTTTTTTTTAACTTTCTTTTTTGACTTCTTATTTTTAATAAATAAATAATTAATTCAAATTGATGGCCAAAGGCCTAAAATCAAGCTCAAGAAAGGGCTTTGGTACCACTGTAACACCAATTCCATGTGTTATGGAGATCTATCTACATAGTAAATAATACATATTGAATAAAATGATTAATGATATTTTACAATTAAAAGTCGGCCTTTAAATGTGGCTATTGAGAAGAGCCGTGTCCTCTTTACAATAATAGTAATTATTTGTCGATTATAGATATTTACAATAATAATAATTATTTGTTGATTATTAATTTCTATATTGTTTATATATTATGTACTTATCATTATTATTATTTATATACCAATCAATATGTATTCAAAAACAAAACAAAATAATAATAATTATTAATTGATTATTAATTTATATATTATTATTTTTAATTATATAAAAATATGTATTACCAAAACAAAGCACCAAGTCGTGAGTCACATTTTTTTTTTTCAATGTGTCCAAAACACATACATTAATGTAAAATACATATACCACCAAAAACCGCGACATATAAGAACTCATAAAAAGAATACACATATCATTCATGTTAATACAACAATATCAAAGCATTAGAATTACATTGAAGCCTATCAAATAACAAACATAAATATACATGTTTTTATTAATTTGACAGAAACAATATATGCCATTTTAAATTTTAATATAAATTTTTTAACTAAATATAAACTAGCGTATTTTTCTTCTAAAGTTTGGTTTTTTTCCACTGTAGCATCGTTTGGCCTTCGCATGAACAAACATCTGCCACGCGTTGTGAAACCATCTGCCATGCGTTCTAAACTTAAAACTGCCACGTTTCACGAACTTAAAACTACCACGTTACACATTTTTTTCCATTTGGTTTTTACTATAATCCGATGATTTCTGTTGGTCACCGTCACAGAGAAGTCCCGAGATGTGTAGTGCCCATAGATGAAGAAATTTGGTTGATCGCCCTCCTCTCGATTGTTCTGGGCTACTGGTTCACGGTCTTCACCATAGATCACATCACATGGGGCGTTTTACCATTCAGCTCATAGGCTTCTTCATAATGAAAGTCTTCATGTTCGCCACGACGATTCCATGCAACCACTGGAAAAACAAAAACCATATAGCCTTCATAGCGCTCTATGCCTTCACCTTCTTCTTCTCCAATTTCGGTCCCAACAGCACCATTGTGGTTGTTCAGGCCGAGATATTCCTGTCCTTGGAAAGGTTTGAGGGTGATGGTAAAGCTCACTATTCAAAACAGGAAGGCCAAGGTCGTTGTGGTGCCGTAAGCAGCTTCCCTAGTCATCAAAGCCCTCAAGGAGCTCGAGAGAGACAGAAAGGAGATGAAGAACATCAAGCGCAATGGAAACATCGCCCTTGACGATGTCATTAAGATCGCTCGGGTTATGAATTAGCCGAGGTCCATGGCGAAGGAATTCGATGGGACGGTGGAGGAGATTCCAGGCACATGCCTTTCCGTTGGATCCACCATGGATGGAAAGGATCCCGAGGATCTCCAGACCGAGATTGACGAAGGAGAGGTTGAGGTCGAGATACCCGAAGAATGAAGAAAGGAGTTTAATTTGGTTATTGAAATGAAAGCCTTTTATTATTTCTGTTATTGGGCATTTGTTAGTTTGTTTGGTTTTTTTAATGTTTGAGCAGGTCGAAAACTGGAAAACGTTGTCTAGGGCCTCGAGGGTTTTGTGTATAGACAGGCTTCTGTAAAAGGCAGCAAGAAAACATTTTTAGGATTTTGTGTTACTGGCCTGAAAGTTTGTTTTTCCATTTGGGTTTTGTAGGAATGAATCTCCAAGTGAATATTTAACGTGTGTTTTACCGCACTAAAAATCCCAAGTTGTATTATCTACTTTTTGCTTTTAATTATACTCTCTGTTGGGTTTGTGGCACCATCAACAGGGAAGGGAAGAAGAGAAGGGAGAAGACAGTAGGAAGTCACCTTCATATTCTGCTTCTAAAGGTGACAATGAGTCTGATGCAAGTAGTGATAGCAGTGCCAGAAGTGGCAGAGCCAGGAGTGACAGTGCCAACAGCGATAGTAGCAGGGACAATGACAGTGACGGGTGTGAATGCGCAGCCAATGAGGGTGAGGAGGAGGATGAGCGGGATCTCTTCGGCTCTGATAATGAGGACTATCAGCAGACTTTAGCTGTTAGCCCTCTGGCCATACCTAGTAAGTGGGTTTACACTATTGAATTAGTTAATTTTTTGTGTGTTTTGTTGAATTAATGATTGGTTCTGCTATGAAGGCTCTTGTTCTATTGATTCTGATTTCAAGATACTTCGCACCATGACTTAGGAGCACTTAATCATTGTAGTGTAAGTTCTTAAAATTTATCCCATAACAATTCCAGTGACTCGGGTTAATCTTCAAATTAACATTTCAGAAAGTATCCCAAAGTATCCAACAATGTTTCTTGAAAGAGATGTGTCTAACAGTAAAAACTCTCTAGATCCTACTCTGCAGAGATGGAAGACCCTACCTAACATTCAGATGTCTTACTAATTTACAGTTATATCAGAGTTTCTTCTGCTTCAAAAAAATAGAAAGAATGATAGATCGGTTTTTCAGTTTGAAAATTACATGGTTTATATTGTACATATCTTTTGCTCAGAAGGTTACATTGTCTGCCCTGAAGAGAGGATAGACCCTACCCAAATAGTGAGCATGGTTTATACTTTATAACTCTTGGAGATGAAAGACATTTTCAATCATGGGTATTAAATTTTAATTTTTCTTCTGTATTTCTGTTTTGGTCTTTATGTAACTGTTTGACCCTTTTAAACAAGGTTTCTTGTTCAGTGTCTTTTTGTTTTCAACTGCATTTTAGCGATCTAGAGTTTCTTATCATGTCATGTCACAACGTTTAAGACTACAGAAGTTAACATTACATAGATTGTAGGAACAACAATGTTATGTAAAGAATATGAATACATTTACTATACTTAACAATTTGAGTGACAATTTATGCCATGCAAAGCAAATAACATCACTTGGATTGGCAAATTAAGAGTACAAACACACCTTTTGAGTGACAATTTATGCCATGCAAAGCAAATAACATCACTTGGATTGGCAAATTAAGAGTACAAACACACCTTTTATTTATATTTTATTTACAAGTACAAGTTCTTATCCTGTCACGTCACACCGTTTTATCTAGGAAGATTGCATAAGTTAACATTACATAGATTGTTGGAACAACAATGTTATGTAAAGAATAGGATAACAGTTACTATACTTAACAATTTGAGTGACAATTTATGATATGCAAAGCAAATAACATCACTTGGATTGGCCAATAAGAGTGCAAACACACCTCTTATTTATTTTTTATGTGCAAGAACAAGTACAATACGTGGCTCAGTGACTCACACATTGGTAACAAGTATATATATATTTATTGTTTACTAAACATAAGTTAAGAAACTCTGTCATCAAATTCATTGTATTTCTTATAAGACCTTCCACTTCCTCTTCTTCTGTATATACAAAACCTGCAATTTGTCTATTTTGCATACCTTTCAATCCTTTAAGTGACCTATAACCTAACCTTGCAGCACAACTTGATGGCATGTAACTCAATCTTGTGGTGCACACTTCTTTTTGTAACTTGATGGGTTGAAACAGATCTTAGTGACGCTTTCATGAATTCAATGTTCAAACATTCACAAATCACAACTTTTCTAAACTGTAACTTTGCTTCAATGTAAGTTTTTTACTTCAAAATTTTTAACCCCACAACTTATCATTGCAGAGTACGTTTTGCTTGCAACAAATGACTTTCATCAAGTTATTATGTGACATTTTTACCTCATTAACGCTAGTTTTACATAAAGAATTTCCTTTCCTAATGAAGTAATTAGTGCCCCTTTAATAACCTGATTTAAACAACATTTTTCATTTTTCTTTTGTGGAACAGTTTAATGAAATATTGGATCAAGGATTGTAAGTTCCAGCGTGGATTTCCACTTGTGTATTGATTTTGATATACCTAGCAGTCCCTTTGACCTATTCATGGTCATTTGTTGGACATTAATAAAATTATCTATTCTTATCTTATCTAGGTGAACTTCAATTATTTAGTATAATTACATTCAATAAAGAAAAAAATGTATCTTATCTAGGTGAACTTCAATTATTTAGTATAATTACATTCAATAAAGAAAAAAATGTGCCATAAATCATAGACATGGATTGATCACTAATAAGCAAAAGAGTGCCCTCATCATAGAGATGGATTGATCACTAGACTCTTAGACTCCTTTATAGGTCGGATGATAATATGGAGGCAACTTGATTGATGTCTATTGCAAAATTTCTCATATTAAAAAATTTCTCATATTAAAAATGGAGAAGTATTTTATAATTGTAAGGATTGAAGTCATAAAATCAGTTTGACTTAGGAAGGCACATGTTAAGTTGTTAACAACCTTTGCAGTCAAACTGTGGCATAAGCCTGGAAAGGAGCTACATGGATTTCCAAAACGGGTTCCCCCTCTCTTACCCCCAGCTTGGAAAGTGGACAAGTCTTATTGGTGTATGGAGAATGAAAGAAGTAAATTATATGAAGATCTATGGAAGACCAAATTACAACCATTTGAATTGTCAGTTGCATCCTGTACTATTTATTAAGGGAGCCTGAGGGATTTCCAAACTGCAAAATATAGATGTATTTATGGAATGGTAATGGGTATAAATCCTGTAGTTTTGCACAAATTCCATAAAGAATATTCCATTAAGTTAAACAGTAATTGAATTCATTAGAATCTGTGCTTACTATCGACCAAATGGCTAACTTCAGAAAAGTTTCCTGCTCTGTACCAGAGGGGGATTTAGTGTACCTTTTTTCTTAAATAAATGTCCATTCAAAATGGATTTAATTTACCTTCTTTTTAAGGTGAACTCATATTTAAATGGAATAATAACATTCAATACAGTTAAAAATATGACATAAATCGAAGGGATGAATTAATCACTAGAGTTCTTTGGAGGCTAGATAATAATCATTGTGGAGGTATTTTAGCCTCTCTGCTGCAAAATTGCTCATACCAGAAATGGCGAAGTGTTTCATAATTATAAGGATAAAAGACAACCAAATTAATGTAGGATAGTCCATCTTCACAAACATTGCAGTCAAACTGTGGCAGAATTTACGGTGGCTTCAGCCTGGAAAGGAGCTGCCTGAATTTCTGATTTAGGTTCCTCTGCTCTTTGCCTCTAAATTGGAAAGTGCAAAAGCCTCATTCTTGTATGGAGAATGAAATCAAGAATAGAATTATACTAAGTTCTATGGATGATCAAATACACTCGTCAGAATTTTCTATTACCTCATGTACAATTTACCAAAGTAGTGACCAAGGCTTGTTGTTGCCGCCTTTCACACACCTGGGTCACATGACAGAAATCTTCAAGCCACTTAGTGTGTCCTTGGGGCAAGTCTCGAGTCAAGGCTGTCACCTTGTTCTTGACTCCTCCGTTTAGGCTCAACTCCTAACGGAGCCAACGGGGTAGACTCTATGAAGTTACTAAGGCTAATTACTTAGTATGGTGATGTTAAACTGAATGAATTACTTAGGACTTTGAAATTTAACCATAAACAACCATAGACGATAAGATACAAAATGAGCGCACGAAAGCACAATGCTGAGACACAATATATATATATATATATATATAGCAAGAAAATAACTAGTGCCTTAAAATTGAGTCAAAAGAAAATCAATGTACTTGCATGTGCTTGGAGTGAATGTTTTGCAATTGCCTCTTAGTACGTTTTAAGTTAATGTAAAATATGAGTTGATTAAAAATAGGCGAAGGGGTGGACTCCAGATATACCCGAGAGTACTTGGAGTATGTCCAAAACTAAACCTTCACGGCTACCTGCAAGGAATATGTGGGATGAATGGAGTTTCTGGGGCTATTGTTCATAACGCACCCATTAGGGTGTGACAAAGATCGATGCCTTGAGGTCACTTTTCAGAAGTTCTTGCTTCCTTTGGGTATTTTGCCATCGTAATGGTTTGATCTAGGTGTTGGATTTTCACCTGATAGTTTGTCAATTTGGAAGAGTGAATCCTAATTATACTAGTCACTCAAGTGCTTTTGATATAGCTTGACTGATCGGATGAACCATAGCCAAGTGCGGAGCATACACACCGGAGTCTTGTCAATTTTAGTAAATTTTGAAATGGATGTTCTTGTTAAAAAGAAAACCCTCTACGAACCTCTTTCGATCCAAGTGGACCTCAATGGGGGAATCAAGGAGGGGTTGATTTTATTATGGTTACTGAAAAAAATGATGATAGCAAATGAAACATAAAAAGATAAGCAAACCACAATTCTCTAATTAGACTACCACGAACATTTCTTCACCTTTCGGTTCAAAAGGAGGCTCGTGGGGCAAGTATTAAAGTTACTTTGAAACCAATAAAAATGGAATATGGAATTGATTTTAAATCAAAGTATACTAACCTACAGATTAGTATTATGCTAGATTGAAAAAAGATGAACGAAAAGAAAAAAATGACACGGACACAAATCCCCCAAAGGGGGATGGGGAATGGGCTTGAAAGAGCCTATTCAGAATTATTTTTATTAGCAGTGGTTACAATATCAGCAAACTGATATGATGCCTCTTGATTCTTATACAGAATGAAACCAAGAGCTTACAAAGTGCAAAAATTAAAGATTTCCCTTAAAAAGGGAGACCCCTCAGGGGATTCAGAAGGCCCAAAAGTCACTTTTGAACAGCAGCTCCTCCTCTTTTCTGTTATATCTACTAAAAAAAAGAAATCTTATTAGACTGAAATATGCCCAAAGCACTCTGAAAGTACCTTTGGGTCAGCTTACTTTTAACCAAAAAAAACTAAGTTAAAACTAGTTAAAAAAGGTAAAAAGGGAACCAAGGTAAAAAGGGAACCAAGGAAAGCAAGCTTTCCTTGGGATCTTAGCTTTCCTTTTAGGCAGCCAATATGATGTGCACTGATTGCTAGATTTATCTTTTATAACAGAACACGAAAATCTAATTCACGTAAGCTACAAATTCTCTTTAAAATTCCATGCAAAAAGGACGATTTCCCGAAAGCTAGATCTAAAATGATTATGAAACCTTTTAAGAACAAGATCTAGATTATGGGCTTTGAGAAGATAGATCTATGTTAAATTTACTTTAAGATAATATATCTAAACAATATCAAAGCTGTGAACAAAGTAACCGGGTAAAATAATTGATTTTGAATGAGGAAGAGGAGGAGAGAAATGCTGGTAGCCTTAAAGATCCACCGTGGAGCTTTCAGGTGGAATGTTGAGGGACTATGCCTTTGGAAGGTTTTGGAGAGAGTGAAGAAGCAAACTAGATCAGCATCCTCTCCAATCTAGGAACCTGCAGCTCAGCTGAAATATAAAAAAAAAAACTTGCCGAAATACTTGTGAGATCTGATTAGTACATACACAGAGATTCAGAATAACATGCATATAAACTTATAACACATGCTGAATCTAGATCTCTAAACATGCATCAAAGGAACGAGATGGCCAATAAACTTATTGAAAAGAACATTTCCTATCAAGATTATAATAATCTTATTATCAATCTTAGCAATGAATCCACAAGTAATCAGCAAATTATGAACATAGATACATGTTACCTCAGTAAAAAATGGCAATGATCATCCACATATACAATGGCATAACACCATCTTTCCTCCAAAGCTTCTCTTTATTTCAAATGAATAATAACAGCAGTACAATAGCAGCAGCACCTCAATCCGAGTTCTCACTCTTGGAAGAGGCAGCGTGTGCTTTATTTAAACAAAAAACAAGAGATCCAGCCCAGGGGGGGAAAATCCCAAGGAGAGAAATCAATGTAGCAGAAGGAGAGTCCATCAATGCCTGATTTGTGTCTAACTGAGCCAGATCCGAGTCTCACTGAGTGCAATTGTCAATCGGAGAGCTGATCTAACTGACACCTCAACCTGTTGACTGGAGCATCCACCAAAACTCATCCAGATGAGCCAAAACATGTGGAGGAGAGAGGGAGGGAGAAATTCCCCATAAAATATGCTGAAGATCAACTTTGGATCTGATTTGATCACCTCCTTCAATCAAGGATTTGTCAGATCCAGTCAATCTGGTTCAAATCTGACTGATTTCAATGAAATCAGCTGAGAATCCACTGATCTATGATTCTGGATTTGCTCCATTATTCATCAATTTATTAATTAAATAACCAATAATTGATTTTTGGGGCTTTCTGACCTGAGTGATGGAAAATCACTCAAAACTAGGAAATAGTGGGTCCATGGGTTTACATGGTGCTCTTAGCTTGAAAATGAGCACCTACATGACTGAAACTGATTATTTGGCCCACTTTTATTACAAAGTCAATTTTTCCAATTAAACTATTAAAAAATAGCCTAAGTTTTGGAAAAATTAAATTTTAATAAAAAACACTGAAGAAATTAAAAAAATTAATAAGTTGAAAAAACCTAGGGGAACTTATACATGTTCATATGACTTGACCATGATGCCTAGCATGTTTATACATTGACAATTAGACTCTAATAACCTCAATAGGCCTAAATTCCAAGCCGACCACCCCAACTTTGGAGGTATGGAGTGAAAAACTCAGAAATTATCAGTTGTTTATTCAACAACCAATAATAACCAAGGGAAAAAACACCCTGGGCTGATCAGATTGACAAATAAATTCTAAGAGACTGAGTCTTTTACAGACACTATCATGCTAGAATATTTATTACAATTCTCCCATGGGGTATGAAGATGTGATATAGTACAACAAAGCTTCTCAGAAGCAAGACTGAAGGTCTTCTAAAGTCCGAACAAGTTATCCTTATCCAGTTCACCAGGCTCACTTGATAAAAAAACACTAAGTACAACTTAGGTGGTAACACTTGTCAAAGTAAGTTCACAACATAGAAGTACAATTGCATGGTATATACATATGTGTAGTGATGCACAATTGCCATGAAGGGGATGGCATTAAGTTAAAGATCTATTGGATGTCATGAGAATCTGTGCTTACTATCAAATCAAATGGCTAAGTTCGAAAAAGTTGAGCCATTGCTTCATTCACTAGAGGGGGATTAAATTTATCCATTTTCTTAGATGAATGCGCATTCATTGTGGGTTTTAGATGAACTCTAATTTGATTGGAATAATTACATTATATACAACAAAATATGTCCCTGAAATCACAGGAATGGATTGATCACTAGACTTTTTTGGAGGCCAGATTAACCATTGTGGAGGTATCTTAGTTGATATCTATTGCAAAATTGCTCATACTAGAAATGGAGAAGTATTTCATAATTCTAAGGATCAATGGTTGAACCTAAATTGACTTTGGATTTCCATCTTGAAAAACATTGAGTCAAACATTGGATGGTCCTATTCAATGTCTGTTCAGAACGTGCAGGCCAAGGTCGCTGTGGTGCCAAGCGTAGCTACCTTGGTCATCAAATCCCTCAAGGAGCCCGAGAGAGAAAGAAAGGAGATGAAGAACATCACGCATAACGGAAAAATCACCCTCACGGATGTCATTGAGATCGCTAGGGTTATGAATTAGCCGAGGTCTATGGAGAAGGAATTGGCTGGGACAGTGAAGGAGATTCTAGGCACATGCATTTCCGTTGGTTACACCATGGATGGAAAGGATACCAAGGATCTCCAGACTGATATTGACGAAGGAGAGGTCGAGATCCTCGAAGAATGAAGAAAGGATTTTAATTTGGTAATTGAAATGAAAGCCTTTTATTATTTCTATTATTGTGCATTTGTTAGTTTGTTTAGGTTTGTTATTGTTTGATAAGGTCTAAAATTGGAAAGCATTGTCCTGTTAATTTGTTCCAAGGCCTAGAGGGTTTTGACACTAGGAGCCCTAGATTTTGATTTCAGGCTATGGAGGTTTTGAGACTTTTTGCACTTTTTTTTAAGACTTAGGGTATTTACATAATATATGTAGCTGCCGATCCATTGAATGTTGATAGAATTTGTTGGAAGATATTATTGTTCGACATTATAATTACTATTTTTTTATTTAACTGTTGCATTACATGGATTGAAGTATGTTATTGTCCTTTGGGTAGGTTATAATAAGTTATTAGAAGCAGAGTTTGTTTGAGGGACAATGACGACTATGATATGGATTTTTTTTTTGTGTGTTTTTGTAAAGATCATTATTTAAGTGGCAAAAATCATCTAAGTATATATAGTTTCTTCCATAATGGAATCCACTCATATTGGTTGGATCCTAGAAACATAAAATACATCAGAAACACCATTTCCATTTCCATCGTCTTTTTCTTGTTTCCGGGTGGGTAAAGTGTTGCTGGACAAACCCACCGTATTTTTGTTGAACCCCCAGGATAAATAATGTACATAACACAAGAAACATGGTCCATATCTCTAGAAATAGTCCGTTGTTACTGCCTACAATTTTCCAAAAAAATTGAGAAATGCACAAAATAAACACGAAAGAAAAAGACAACTATAAACCTAAATGATACAAAAAATTTAGATACTAAGCCATAGTTTTCTCTCATATAGTGTATCTAAAGCCTGCTCCTGATCTCCGAACAGTGTGAGTGCCAAAGGCTACTACCAAAAAGTTAAGTTTGAGGGTGCCAAAGGTTGCTACTTTATAGTCAAGTCTCAGAGTGACCGTTTTCTATTGAAGTCTGCTATTGAAGTCTAATCTTCTAGTAGAAGCCTCAGCTTTTGAGGTTGGTTTCATTTTTTGTTTTCTTCTTAGATTTTCATTTATCAATGTATATCATTGCAATTGGGTTATGATCTATCGGTGTTATACAGATTCAGTAGGATACTTTGTATTTTCATATCTTGGCTTTGGGTTTCTACTAGAATGAGGAAATTTTATGAACTGGGTTGTTTAATTTTTCTTATAGGAAAGTTATATTTCCTTGTATTAGATAGTTGTTTTCTTCGAGTGGGCTATTGGATTTCAGTTAAAATTTGGATGATATCTCATAGAGTGTGGGTGTAAGTTTTGATTACCTTGCATCAGTTATCAGTTATCAGGTTTCCTCAAGAGTGCTATTGCACTATTGTAGTTTACTTAGATTAAGAATTATAGAATGTGTTTAGATTGAGCTGTATTAGACATTGTGTTATTGGTGTTGATAAGAATTTTGCTATCCAGTAGTAGAGACTAGTTTATTGGGTAATTGGATTTAGTTTCATTACTAGGATATTTTGGGCTATTGAAGTTTTCTTAGATTGTGAACAAGTACAAGCAACTTGAAGAGATTAAATTTGTAAGCATTGTTACTATAAACAATTTGTCTTAGTTACCACAAGAACAAGAGATTACAATCACTCCAACATTATTCATTTCTTTCTTGTAATGTCCAACACAATAATAAGAACACCTACCCATTTTTATTTCTCCTTTGTATCTTAATTACTTTTGGAGGAAATTAATTTCCATCAATTATGGAAAGTATTTCCTTCATTTTCCTTCTTTGATTCACCCTTATCTCTTGTTAAAAAGGCATATGCAACCATCTCTAGATCAATCCTACATCATACCTTCTTACTTGGAGTAATATTTTGATTACTTTATATAATATTAATCCAATCTCACTTTCCAATGATACAATTATCCTTCATAAAAATAGAGGATGTTTTTCCAAGAAGTGTCATTCAACATTCTCATATGTTTCCTCTTCTCCACTTGCTACAAAATTTTCCTTGAGATACTTTAATTGGCTAATGCAGGTTCCCATGTTCTAAGCTGCTTGCGTTTTGATTTGAAATATCTCCCTTCTCAAGTATAATTTGGTTTTCCATATTCCGATTCATTTAAGTTAATCAAGTGATTAAAGGCTTCTTTTGAAGTAATTGCAAAACTGGCATGTAAAACCACAGTATAACTTAAATTTAAGATTATGTAAGCAAAAAATTTACCATCTTTAGCTTCCCACTTTGTGATTTTTTCCTGAACCATGGTAGCTTCTTCTCCGAGCCTTCCATGATCCCAATAGCAGTTTGTTCAGCAGCAACATTCTCATTCCAAGTTTCCAAAGGTCAAACCAAGTACCATGCAATCATTCCACAAGCCTCTAAAATTCTGTATTATTTTTGTTATTGGGCATTTGTTAGTTTGTTTTGGGTTTTTAATGTTTGAGAAGGTCGAAACTGGAAAACATTGTCTTGTTAATTTGTTCGAGGGCCTCAAGGGATTGCATACATTTAGGGGCGTGAGAGTTTGATTTTAGGCTATGGAGGTTTTGAAACTTTTTGCACTTTTTTTAAGGCTTAGGGTATTTACATAATATATGTACTTGTCGATCCGCTAAATGGTAAACGAATTTGTTCGAAGAGATTATCGTTCGACATTATAATACTGCTTGTGCCTTAATGCGTTAAATGACTTGTTTGCGAATTAGGTGTCTGCAAAACATGATTATTAACCTTTTCCACCAAATAATCCTTTATAAAACATCATTATTATGAAGGAAAATAAACATGTACAACATGATACTACAAATGAGACAACCATATTCACGTGGTTTACCTTGTCCACGAGGCTACGTCCACCAAATTAGTTATTTTTTTATTTCTTTATAAAAATATAGTACTTACAAAGTCACAGCTCATCCATGGCCGGTTTACCTTAGCACAAGACTCTTCGCATAGAGCCTCTTGCAACTAAAAATTCCCCTTTTTTCTTTTTGGACTCCTTATAACCAGCTCATAAAAGGATTTAACAACCCCCCTAGGCACTCGGTGAATTTCGATTTTAATAAGCAATTAGGAAGACATTTTTATATTTATGGTTGATAACTAAAACACCCTATTCCGGGTATAAGTTTTTATATCCCTAACAGTCGAGGCCAAGAGGGAGAAATAATAGCCAGCATGAAATCACATTGCAGCAGCTGTTGAATACTAAATCCGTATCCCTATATATGTCAAATTATGATAATAAAAAATTATTTGAATACAATATTTTTTTAGGTTTTATTGGCGTTTAAGCACCGCTATTACTTCCCACTAGTTGCAATATTTTTTGTGATGCTATTCTATTTGACAAGTTTACTTGAAGTTTTGGGGACAAAAGCTACCAGCGTGATTTAAATCTAAACACAATTGCAGCAGCAGTTACTTCCTTTTCCCATATCCCTACTTTATTAAGTCACATTATTCTAGGATATTTTGACATCACTCGTCAAATAAAGGTGGTAAGGAAAACTGTCATATCCTAATCTGCTCCTTGTTCATATGAGTTTTAATTTTGTTATTGAATTATTTCTACCATTTAAAAAAGACTTATGTTAGGCATTGTCATACTCCAATTCCAGAGAAACGATGCCAAACCGACAGCAATTAAATTTTATATTAATCCTTAAGCACAAGGTCTTGAGTCCCCACACGCGGGAGATAAACCCACTCTCATGGTTCTGCAAATAGCTACAAAGAGATTGGCCCAGTGAAAATATCAGAGACGCCTCCACAAACAAAGATTTCATCAATAGAGAAAAAGAATCATGACCACTGAAGTATGAGTTAAAAACAACATATTTATCAATGCACCTTAAATTCTGTCCTTCTGCATTTTGGAGTTTGCAGTGGGCCTTGGAAAAGGTCATTGCTAAACATGAGACCACACCCATTTCATTCAACTAGGTTTAGACATATTTGGAAGATAAAGGGATTGTATACTTATGGTTTAGTTCAGACCCAAATGCATGAAAAATTCCGAAACTACAAAGAATGGCTGAAGTCAAGAAAACATACGATAACGCAACCAAACTAATGTATAATTCGACAATAAAGGGTTTGTATACCGATTGTTTGGTTCAGCCCCAAATGCATAAAAAATCTGAAACTACAGAGAATGGTTTAAGTCAAGTAAACATGCAATAATTAGTGAATGTAACAGTGTCCACTAATCCCTGAATGATATTTAGGCGTTTATGCAAAAATCAGTAGGGAAAGTAATTGGAAAATCATACAAGAGGAAGCAATAAACCAATTGTTGTGTTAATGAATGAGTGTTACCCGTTTCACTATTCAGATGGACTCAATAAAGGACTGTTTGTAGAATGACTCAATGAAAGAATGTTTGCAGTATCTCCACTCTATTAAAATGCTTTACTCTTATCGTAGTCAAATATGCACAGGCCAGGTTTTGCAAGCACAGGTATTTGAAAATGTGTAAAGTTAGGAATTATTGAGCACGACGATGGCCTGAAATTCATGCACTTCCTGCATTCCCCAAGGTTGCAGATAGGAGACCAGCCCCAACCCTCCTAGATTCCCCCCTTGAAACCAAAACCTGGTCTCTTTAAAAAGGAGTGCAGACCAAGGAGAAACACATGCAATTCTATGCATGTTGAGCGCGCAGGGTCCCCTCTGTCCCAGAGTAGGAGAACGACTGTCAAGGTTAGTGGTAATCAATTTCTTTCTTTAAGTCGGATTCTCTCCTTAAGTTATGACGAGATCAAGGCACGAATGGTTGAAGGAAATTAATTCTTCTCTTATAATAAAATATAAATGTTACAAATGTAAAAGAGAAGGAGTAATATGTGTTGAAAAAGACTTAATGAGTCCTTAGGTCTAAAAGGAAATAAATCCATCATATAGACCTTTATGTCTTCTTTTATAAACGGATTTAATATTATGATTTCCTTTGTCCTCATGATATAGTTTATATCATAGGACTTTATATCTATCATTTTTCCTTATAGATAAATCTTCAATTTAATAATACCTGTATTTTAATTTTTCTTTTTCCTTATGATATGATTTATATCATAATGTCTTTTGTCAAACCCTTTTTCCGATCCCTTAGCTCTAGTTCTTGTCGCACATGTGTTGTAGCAGCAGTTACTTCCTTTTCCCATATCCCTACTTTATTAATTCACATTATTTTGGGAGATTTTGACATTACTTGTCAAATAAAAATGGTAAATAAAACTGTCATATCCTAATATGCTCCTTGTTGATATGAGTTTTAATTATGTTATTGAATTATTTCTAACATTTAAAAAAGACTTATGTTAGGCATTTTCATACTCCAATTCTAGAGAAACGATGCCAAATCGACAACAATTAAATTTTATGTTAATCCTCAAGCACAAGGTCTTGAGTCCCAACGCAGGCGAGATAAACCCACTCTCATTGTTCTGCAAATAGCTACAAAGAGATTGGCCCAACGAAAATATCAAAGATGCCTCCACAAACAAAGCTTCCATCAACAAATAAAAAGAATCATGACCACTGAAGTATGAGTTAAAAACAACATATTTATCAATGCACCTTAAATTCTGTCCTTCTGCATTTTGGAGTCTGCAGTGGGCCTTGGAAAAGGTCATCGCTAAACATGAGACCACACCCATTTCATTCAACTAGGTTTAGACATATTTGGAAGATAAAGGGATTGTATACTTATTCTTTATTTCAGACTGAGATGTATGAAAATTTCTGAAACTACAAAGAATGGCTGAAGTCAAGAAAACATACGATAACCCAACCAGACTAACCAATAATTCGACAATAAAGGGATTGTATACCAATTGTTTGGTTCAGACCCTAATACATAAAAATTATGAAACTACAGAGAATGGTTTCAGTTAAGAAAACATGCAATAATCAGTAAATGTAATAGTGTCCACTAATCCCTGAATGAGATTTAGGCATTTATGCAAAACTCGATAGGGAAAGTAATTGGAAAAGCATACAAGAGGAAGCAATCACCCAATTGCAGTGTTAATGAATGAGTGTTACATGTTTCACTATTCAGGTGGACTCAATGAAAGACTGTCTGTAGGTGGACTCAATGAAAGAATGTCTGCAGTATCTCCACTCTATTAAAATGCTTTACTCTTGTCGTAGTCAAATATGCATGGGCCAGCTTTTGAAAGCGCGAGTATTTGAAAACGTGTAAAGTTAGGAATGATTGAGCACAACGATGGCCTGAAATTCATGGAATTCCTGCTTCCCTAAGGTCGCAGATAGGAAACCAGCCCCAATCCTCCTGGATACCCCCCTTCAAACCAGAGCCTAGTCTATTTAAAAAGGAGTACAGACCAAGGAGAAACGCATGCAATTCTATGCATGCTGAGCACGCAGGATCCCCTCTGTCCCAGAGCAGGTGAACGACTGTCAAGGTTAGTGTTAATCAATTCCTTTCTTTAAGCCGGATTCTCTCCTTAAGTTATGCCAAGATCAAGGCACGAATGGTTGAAGGAAATTAAATCCTCTCTTATAATAAAGTATAAATGTTACAAATGTAAAAGAGAGGGAGTAATATTTGTCGAAAAAGACTCAATGAGTCCTTAGGTCTAAAAGGAAATAAATCCATCATATAGACCTTTATGTCTTCTTTTATAAAAGGATTTAATATTATGTTTTCCTTTGTCCTCATGATATAATTTATATCATAGGACTTTATATCTATCATTTTTCCTTATAGCTAAATCTTCAATTTAATAATACTTGTCTTTTAATTTTTCTTTGTCCTTATCATATGATTTATATCATAATGTCTTTTGTCAAACCCTTTTTTCGATCCCTTAGCCCTATTTCTTGTCGCACATGTGTTCGTCAGGCCCTTTGTGTTATTAAACTTTCAGCTAACTTTCAGGTCTCTTCAGGTGGGGCCTTGGCACTTGAGCTCCTCACCCAGAAGCCCTCATAAAAATAATATTTAAAATCACAAAATGCTTAGGGGCATATAGGGGGGACATTACATCCTTTCCCCCTAAAATTAACACCGTCCTCAGCGTTCTTGTTCTTCAATAACTTTTCCTTTCCTTTTGAGTCGTCCTTGCTTGCTTTGTATTTCCTGTCATGATCCTGCATTTAAAGATCATTCATATGCATGTATACTAGCATCGATACTGAAACAATGTAAAAATCATAAATCAACACTATACAATGGTTCCAATATGCATGTCAGTTCTATTTGCCAAAAAATAGACATATTACCTCATAGGTACCAGTTTAGCTGTAATGCACATACCTTTTTCCAGCATTATTCCTTTCTTTAGATGTCCTTCATCCTAACACTCCAAGTGCTAACAGTACTTCAAGTACCAATTCAAGCCACCCAACACAAGGATGATACCCTTCCTAATGCATATCTCCTTCTTGTGCTATTCAGGGTGCTTCACCATTAATCTTTTCTTTGGATGTCGTCCATCCCAGCACTCCAAGTGATAACAATACTTTAAGTACCAATTCAAGCCACCCAACACAAGGATGATACCCTTCCTAAGGCGTATCTCCCTTTTGTGCTATTCAGGGTGCTTCACCAAGCTGAGGCACTTCCAGTTCTCGCACACCACCATAGCTCCTAGAGGTTATTCTCTTCACAGAGTCCCCCACTCTTATGACAGTCCTCTCAATGTGTGCGGAACGAGTCTTAACCAAAATGTCTTACATCTAGGCGTGCCCAGAATGCATAGTGGTCCCTTGCTGGCCCAGGCGAAAAACAAGGTAGCTTTCAACCACTACCTCCATCACCACTTCCTCATGGTGATAACCTTTTTCACATGAGATATTTCTCATATCTTCTTAACACATTATAGACCTAGAGCTTTAGCACTCCTCAGGGCCACAATTTCCCATGCCTGCAATCACTCCATAAGTGGTTAGTTTATCATTTTATTAATTCAAAGAACATCAAACCTTTATCATAAGGCATGCCTTACTTCATTTCTCATTCATCGGATAAGAGCCTTTTAACACCAGAATTGACAAGAAGGCAGTTACAAGAAGCTACAAAACCTTATCAATTTCTTATACCAACACCATTCGCAAGAAAACACATAAAACCTAAGAATTTTGACGATGAAACCACTCATTAACTTCAATTTATTACAACAGAAAAAATTCACTCACTGTTGCAATTTCATATATACTACATTTGAACTTTTATCTACTAGATATTATAAATCTCCAAACAAATTATAGAATTCTTGTGGGCCTCGATAAATCTGTAAAAGACTAAATAAATGCCATCTCTATTAGAGCTACCTCTGTGCAAACCAACTTCTTACTTTTAACTCTACTTTAACTAATGGTGAAAACATTAATAAACTAACCCAAGGGAAGAGACAAGTCACTGAAAACAAGGCACTATCATAGCTCCACCATTTGTTTTATGTCAAGCAGGTCAGTTGTAGAGTGTTAGCAATATCCCAAAAACTAATAATGAATGTAAATTTAGTAAGAAGTAGATTGGTTGCAATGACCAAAGTTTAGAAATCTAGTTCAAGAAAGAGTCCCGCAAAGACCAACATCCAAAACCTATTAGCAATTCTAAACAAACTAAATTGCCTACAATAAGCCTCTTCACAATAAAGGTCAGAAAATCCCAATCGAAAAGACCAATTAAAACAACTATCTTAGTTAAACTGCCCCTTCTAAAATATCCATAATTAAAATAATTCAACCACAGAGATGGGCATCCTCAATGAAATGTTGATAATTATTCAACACCAACCATACAAAAACCTGAGATAAAGTGGATATCACCAGTTGTAAGAAAACTCAACAGTAGAGCTGTCTCCATGAAGCTGGTGTCTGGAAATACTATTAGACATTTCCTACAATTCCATCTTCGCAAAAAGACCCCAACCACAGTCCCAAGTTCATCCAAATTAACATTGAATATTTAACACCAAGTTGAATAAACATATTTATCAAAACGACTAATAAACAAAAAATTCCCACCGCATATGAATCAGTTCAATTGCAAAACAGGAAAAATAATTTTACTGCACATTAAGGAATACAAAACTCAATGAAACTGGCTCAAGAAATTTCTAACCACAAAACCTCTATTACTCGCTTCAATTTCAAGCAACTTTCAAGCCATACCATAATGGTTGGCGCGCTTAGCTATTCAAACCACCTTCAACTACGAGCAATTTAGGGAGAAATATTGAATCCCTAAACCACTCAAATCAACAAAATCAATTTGCACGAAAGAGGCTATATTATTCAAATAATACTCCTTGCAATGTTTAAACATATAGTATTGATTCTTGAATAAATAGATATTTGCATACTAATACTGTTGTAACCTTAAACAAAACATATAACCCCTTCCATCAAACATTAATTACTACCATTAGCTTGCATCATAATATCAACACCATCAAGCCCTTCATCAAACTTCAATATAAAGTACAAGTTCCTACTAACTTATACTCCACGCACTTAAATCATTCACAAATAAAGATAGAGCTCCCAGTATTCCATGAGAGGTGTAAAATGAGCACAATAGAATGACATCAAAATCAGTAATTAAGGTGGTCGTAATAAACATCTTTGTCAAGAAAAGGACGTCTAATGGTTGAAATCAAAATCAAAATTATATACTAAATCCTTTAGTTCTAATCTTTACTGTACAACTCATTGATAAATTGTACTATGAAAACTGCCATTGGAACACGAATTTTCAAGCATGGTGAACGTGATTCTTCACACAGAAGTAGTATTTACAAATGAAGGCCAAAATGTAAAGTCAATTGGAAACAAGCTAAAGCATGGAAGAATGGATGACTTGTCAGACAAGTTTAGTAAAAAGCGTTTAGAACACCATCAGCTAACAAGCATCTCTCTTTTTTGGAAAAGGCAATGCAATGGAGTTTTTATGAGGGTGCTTACCTGTTTCATAAGGATGTTATCTCAACTTTTGGATCAATAGTTAGAAACAAATATTTCAGCCACAATTGGCATTTCCATAAAAGACATACCCTCTCAAGAATAGAGCCAAGAGAGATAACTTACTTTCCTTGCCTATTTAGAGAAAGGTAGTCTATAATCATAGTTTGGTTCAATGGTGTATGATTCTTGATGTATTCAGTGATCAAATATAAGATGGATTTTATAGAATAAATGCGCTTCTAAATATAGCTATCAAGATGTGATATCTGCAAAAAGTCCGTCACATCACAAAATTCCCCTCTTGATATGTTAGAATTTATGTTTAACTTCTGAAATTGGCAAATTGCTCTTAGCAACTACTCAATTCAAACTTATGCCACAACAAATATATAGCTTCTGAAAGTGGTTAATTAACATTATAACTCGGTGAACTCAAATGTATGCCACAATGAAGACTGGAATTCAAAGCTTGGCACTAGCAAATGAAAATGTCATAAATGCAATTAAGAAAACGATGAGAAATATTGACACCCTAAAATCACATTATAGAAATGAACAAACTTAAATCCATAGGATGCCTAAAAATAAATTGGGTTTGTGACACCATAACAAAAGAATGAGCCAAAGTATGGCCAAAGTTAAGGAAAATATGTATGATCCAATAAGTATTAACTTAGCTTGATAGTACAGTTGGTATTGGTCAAAGGTAAAGACTATGTATTTATTCCAAACGCAGATGCTAATCGACGACAATGAAAATCAAAATGCAGACAAGGAAATTCATCTTCCATATATGTAATAAAAAAAAAAACAATGTAGACATTTGATAATTCTAGATCAATAGATATCAAAACGTAGTTAAGGACATGTTTCTTGAATTTTTTTAAGTATGGGTAGTTCGATCTCATTCTTGATGCAGCAAACACAGGGCGAGATGAATCTCTATTGACAGGAAACTGCATTCTTTTTAATAATCCCAAAACTATATTGTGGTAACAAATAGAATACGCAGCGAGCTCCAGCTCATGCAAGGGAATATCTAAGACAATTCCTATTTGCAGACTTCAAACTATAATACAACACTATAAATGCACACACTCTAATACATCAAACAACATATAACAAAATGCCTACATTATCAAAGAGGAAATAGTCACTCATTGTAACATTTATTAAGGTTAAAGCGTAGACTTGACCTTTCCCCCTTCTGTCAATTGTTCTACAAAAGATGAAATCAAGAGAGAGTACGAACTGCCGCAATTTATTCCAAGGTAATCCTGTAAAACTATTTCATGTTAGCCCATTCTTAAGGGTCTAGTGTTGTAGCTGGCTCTGATACCATATATAAAATACCACTTATACCTTAATGCGTTAAATGGCATGTTTGCGAATTAGGTGTCTGCAAAACATGATTATTAACCTTTTCCACCAAATAAGCCTTTATAGAACATAATTATTATGAAGGAAAATAAACATGCACAACATGATACTACAAATGAGACTACCATATTCACCTGGTTCACCTTGTCCATGAGTCTACGTCCACCAAATTAGTTATTCTTTTATTTCTTTATCAAAATAGAGTACTTACAAAGTCACGGCTCATCCACGGCCGTTTTACCTTACCACAAGACTCTTCGCAGAGAGCCTCTTGCAACTAAATACCCCCGTTTTTCTTTTTTGACTTCTTATAACCAACTCATAAAAGGATTTAACAACCCCCCTGGGCACTCGGTGAATTTTGATTTTAATAAGCAATCAGGAAGACATTTTTATATTTCTGGTTGATAACTAAAACACCCTATTCCAGGTATAAGTTTTTATATCCCTAAGCGTCAAGGCCAAGAGGGAGAAATAATAGCCAGCATGAAATCACATTGCAGCAGCTGTTGAATCCTAAATCCGTATCCCTATATATGTCAAATTATAGTGATAAAAAATTATTTGACTACAAGATATTTTTATTTTTCTTGGCATTTAAGCACCACTATTACTTCCCACCGGTTGCAATATTTTTTGTGATGTTATTCTATTTGACAAGTTTACTTGAAGGTTTGGGGACAAAAGCTGCTAGCGTGACTTAAATCTAAACACAATTGTAGCAGCAGTTACTTCCTTTTCTCATATCCCTACTTTATTAATTCACATTATTTTGGGAGATTTTGACATCACTCGTCAAATAAAGGTGGTAAGGAAAAATGTCATATCCTAATCTTCTCCTTGTTCATATGAGTTTTAATTATGTTATTGAATTATTTCTACCATTTAAAAAAGACTTATGTTAGTCATTGTTATACTCCAATTCTAGAGAAACGATGCCAAATCGACAGTAATTAAATTTTATGTTAATCCTCAAGCACAAGGTCTTGAGTCCCAACGCGGGCGAGATAAACCCACTCTCATTGTTCTGCAAATAGCTACAAATAGATTGGCCCAATGAAAATATCAAAGATGCCACCACAAACAAAGATTCCATCAACAAATAAAAAGAATCATGACCACTGAAGTATGAGTTAAAAACAACATATTTATCAATGCACCTTAAATTCTGTCCTTCTACATTTTGGAGTCTGCAGTGGGCCTTGGAAAAAGTCATCGCTAAACATGAGACCACACCCATTTCATTCAACTAGGTTTAGACATATTTGGAAGATAAAGGGAGTGTATACTTATTGTTTATTTCAGACCCAGATGTATGAAAATTTCTAAAACTACAAAGAATGGCTGAAGTCAAGAAAACATACGATAACCCAACCAAACTAACGAATAATTCGACAATAAAGGGATTGTATACCAAATGTTTGGTTCAGACCCAAATGCATAAAAATTATGAAACTACAGAGAACGGTTTCAGTCAAGAAAACATGCAATAATTAGTAAATGTAATAGTGTCCACTAATCCTTGAATGATATTTAGGTGTTTATGCAAAACTCGGTAGGGAAAGTAATTGGAAAAGCATACAAGAGGAAGAAATCAGACAATTGCAGTGTTAATGAATGAGTGTTACCTATTTCACTATTCAGGTGGACTCAATGAAATACTGTCTGTAGGTGGACTCAATGAAAGAATGTCTGCAGTATCTCCACTCTATTAAAATGCTTTACTCTTGTTGTAGTCAAATATGCACGGGCCAGCTTTTGCAATCGTGGGTATTTGAAAACGTGTAAAGTTAGGAATGATTGAGCACAATGATGGCCTGAAATTCATGGACTTCCTGCTTCCCTAAGGTCACAGATAGGAAACCAACCCCAATCCTCCTGGACGCCCCCCTTCAAACCAGAACCTGGTCTCTTTAAAAAGGAGTACAGACCAAGGAGAAACACATGCAATTCTATGCATGCTGAGCGCACAGGGTCCCCTCTGTCCTGGAGCAGGTGAATGACTGTCAAGGTTAGTGGTAATCAATTCCTTTATTTAAGCTGGATTCTCTCCTTAAGTTATGCCGAGATCAAGGCACGAATGGTTGAAGGAAATTAAATCCTCTCTTATAATAAAGTATAAATGTTACAAATGTAAAAGAGAGGGAGTAATATTTGTCGAAAAAGACTCAATGATTCCTTAGGTCTAAAAGGAAATAAATCCATCATATAGACCTTTATATCTTCTTTTATAAAAGGATTTAATATTATGTTTTCCTTTGTCCTCATGATATAATTTATATCATAGGAATTTATATCTATCATTTTTCCTTATATATAAATCTTCAATTTAATAATACTTGTCTTTTAATTTTTCTTTGTCCTTATCATATGATTTATATCATAATGTATTTTGTCAAACCCTTTTTTCGATCCCTTATCCCTAGTTCTTGTCGCACATGTGTTCGTCGGCCCCTTTGTGTTATTAAACTTTCACCTAACTTTCAGGTATCTTCGGGTGGGACCTTGGCACTTGAGCTCCTCACCCAGAATCCCTCATACAATAATATTTAAAATCGCAAAACGCTTAGGGGCATATAGGAGGGACATTACATTCCACAAGCCTCTAAAATTCTATATTATTTCTGTTATTGGGCATTTGTTAGTTTGTTTAGGGTTTTTAATGTTTCAGAAGGTCGAAACTGGAAAACATTGTGCTGTTAATTTGTTCGAGGGCCTCAAGGGATTTCATACATTTAGGGGCGTGAGAGTTTGATTTCAGGCTATGGAGGTTTTGAGACTTTTAGCACTTTTTTTAAGGCTTAGGGTATTTACATAATATATGTACTTGTCGATCCACTAAATGCTAAACGATTTTGTTGGAATAGATTATCATTCGACATTATAATTAGTGTTTTCTTTAACTGTTGCTTTACATGGATTGAAGTATGTTATTGTCATGTGGGTAGGTTATGATATGTTATTAGAAGCAAAGTTTGTTTGATGGACATTGACGACTATGATATGGAGTTTTTTTTGTGTGTTTTTGTAAACACCATTATTTATGTGGAAAAAATCATCTAAGTATATATAACTGCTGCCATAATGGAATCCACTGGTATTGGTTGGATCAAAATTTCTAAAATTCTTATGTTTCAAACCGTTTTTAGGTGAAATCCATTAGAGACAGAAAATACATTAGAAATGCCATTTCCATTTCCAGTGTCTTTTTCTTATTTCTGGGTGGGTAACATGTTGCTGGACAAACACACCGTATTTTTGTTGAACCCCCATGAGAAATAATGTACATAACACAAGAAACATGGTCCATCTTTCGAGAAATAGCCTGCTGTTAACACCTACAATTTTCCAAAGAAATTGAGAAATGCACAAAAGAAACAAGAAAGAAAAAGACAACTATAAACCTAAATGATACAAACTTTTTAGATACTAAGCCATCGTTTTCTCTCATACAATGTATCTGAAGCCTAATGTTGATCTCCGAACAGTGTGAACAATGTGAGTGACAAAGGATGCTATTGAACAGTCAAGTCTGAGGGTGAGAAAGGCTGCTACTTTATAGTCAACTCTGAGAGTGACAGTTTGCTATTGCAGTCTGGTCTTCTAGTAGAAGCCTCAACTTTTGAGGTTGGTTTGATTTTTTTTTTCTTCTTAGATTTTCATTTATCAATGTATATCATTGCAATTGGGTTATGATCTATCGGCGTTATACAGATTTAGTAGGAGACTTTTCTTTTTCATATCTGGTCATTGGGTTTCTACTAGAATGAGAAATTTTTTATGAACTTGGTTGTTTAATTTTTCTTATAGCAAAGTTATATTTCCTTGTATTAGATAGTGGTTTTCTTTGAGTGGGCTATTGGATTTTTGTAAAGAATTGGATGATTTTTCATAGAGTGTGGGTGTAAGTTTTCACTACCTTGCATCAGTTATCAGTTATCAGGTTTCCTCAAGAGTGGTATTGCACTATTGCAGTTCACTTAGATTAAGAATTATAGAATGTGTTTTGATTGCTATGTATTAGACATTGTGTTATTGGTGTTGATAAGAATTTTGAGTATCCAATAGTAGAGATTGGTTTCCGACAGGGTAATTGGATTTAGTTTGATTACTAGGAGATTTTGGGCTATTGAAGTTTTCTTAGATTGTGAACAAGTACAAGCACATTGAAGAGCTTAAATTTGTAAGCATTGTTACTATAAACAATTTCTCTTGGTTACTGCATGAACAAGAGATTGCATTCACTTCAACCTTAATCATTTCTAATTTAGTCATTCATTTTTGGATTTCTTTCTTGTAATGTCCAACACCATAATAAGAACACCTACCCATTTTTATTGGTCCTTTGAGTCTTATTTACTTTTGGAGGAAATTAATTTCCATCGTTTATGGCAAGTATTGCTTTCATTTTCCTTCTTTGCTTCACCCTTATCTATTATTAATACAAATGCATCCATCTATAGATCAATCCTACATCATACCTTCTTACTTGGAGTAATACTTCGATTACTTTATATAATGTTAATCCAATTTTACTTTCCAATGCTACAATTATCCTTCATATAAATCGGGGATGTTTCCAATAAGTGTCATTCAACATTCTCATCTCCTGCCTCTTCTCCACTTGCTACAAAATTCTCCTTGTGAGAATTCAATTGGCTAATGCAAGTTCCCATGTTCTAAGCTGCATGCATCTTCATTTAAAATATCTTCCATCTTAAGTATAATTTGGTTTGCCATATTCCGATTCATTCAAGTTAATCAAGTGATTGAAGGCTTCTTCTAAAGTAATTGCAAAACTGACATGTAAAACTACATTATAATGGGATTTTTCTTAAAACATTGAAATACTCTCATGATGAATGGCTTGAATGTGCTATTGATATTATTATCTCTCATTAAAGGTCTATATTCATAGGATGAGTTTCATTTTAATATTAAAAATTAATTTTTGAAATAATAAACATATGGTGAAACTTAATATTCAGAAGGAAAATGAACCCAAAACCAATACCAGTCTCATGGGTTTTATGGTGATTTTCCAGAAACTCTCCTTTGACCTCACAAAGAAAGGCTTCCTGATCTCTGTGTACAACCGCACTGTAAATCAAGTGAGCGAAAACCTATTTATTGTTTTCAGATTCAACACCTTTTCAATATTTCCCCTCATTTCATATTATTGTTTTTCAGATCCAAACACATTAACTCTTTGTAAATATTATGGCTCCTATGGAAGATGGGCCTTTTTCATGCTTCTGCTATGAGTGTCAAGGAAATTGGAAGATTTATATTGCTCATCCAAGATGGAGGAATCATTATGGTAATTTGTATTAAATGAATCATGTTTTTAATGGTCGGTATCCAAGAACCCCTTTCTATCAATCTTTTCTGAAACTAGAAAAGTCGATATGGCTTGTGCACAGATTGGCATTTTTTATTTCACGCCAAGGCCAATATTTTTCAGTCAAGAAAGGAACTGAATTCTCTAAGGTGTATATGGAAAGTCTTATAAAGACTGTGGATTTGGCTAATGATATTGTGGGTATCGGGCCTAAATTGGGTTTCACAGTATGTCAAGTTTCCGAGTGTGAAAGACCATCATTCAGTGGCAATTTTAACTTACATGTATGAAGTTAATAGAGTAAGCTATTGTCTGATATTAGTCAAGTTATTCTTATCAATGTAACATATAGAAAAATGATCAAGCAGGGTTGGTGGTTCATTATCTTTTTTGTTATGCTCTGTTTCATACTTTGTGCACAAGTTTTGCCAAATATTTACATTTCAAGTTCAATTATAATTCAATTATATTGCAATTTATTTTTTTCTCAATTGGGAGATATAGTGAGATATTGTAAGCATAAGAAGTGTTGTTAGGAAGCACTATTTATTTCCCTTTATTCAATTTTGAAGGTTATAAATTGATGTATAAGTTAAATATTGAACTTGCATTTATTTCCCTTTATTCCAGTTTGAAGTTGGTAAATTGGTGTCTAAGTTGAATACTGAGCATGCATTCAAATAGTGACTTATTTTTGCATTCAAATAACAACTTATTATGTTAATATTAAGCATCTCATTGTTAAAACGGTTCAAATGATAATAAACAAAAGCTAATAGGTCAAAATTGGTATTGTTTCAATTTAGATTAGTTCCTCGTTATATTTATTTTATGTTAAAATTACAATTTTAAGGTTTTGAATTAAATTTTTGAGATTAAATAAAAATTGTAAATTGTTTTTATACTTTTTAATTGTAATTTTTGGGATTATAGAAGGATGATTTTGAATTAAATTTTTAGAATTATATATAGATAGTTTTGTTTTCATATTTGTTTAATGTAAAATTATTACTTTTCAAATTCTTACTGAATTCTTAATGAAGAAGTTATCAAGTTCCTTATTGTATAATGTTTGATTTTTTAATTTTTAGTTGGTCTTTAAAATTCAAATCTGATTCTTGTTTGTAATTTATAGCTGTTGAAATTTTGAAGTTTCATGTGAAGTTTATTTCTGATTGAGAGTTCATGCATTATTGTTGGGATATGTTTGGTTGTTGGGATTTAAGATGAATTTTATATTCCTTGTTTTTTTACAATAATAGTTATGATTCATATTAGAAAATGCTCTGGCCGAAGATCTTGGACAACCTATTGTTGATGAGATCTCATGATTATTCTTATCCATGCTTGTGGGTGAATCCATGAATATGGGTGTTTATTTTGGGGGGTATTATGAGAAAATAAATTTGATTTTTTAATGTTTTTCGACTTTGGGTGAATGGAAGTGATATTTTTGTTTAGAATTGCACTTTTAAGTAAAAAAAAACTTTTAGAGAATTATGTTAGATTTCTATTCATAATTTTTTCAATTTTTTTTTATTGAGATTTGATATGTCATTTTGAAAAATGTTTGACAGTGTGTCCTTATGAAATGAAAGGACTAAAAATAGTCATGTTTGGTTGCGCCCATAAAATCATTGTTAAACTTGTGTTTTGCAAAAAACAAATATGCTACGACAATCTACACACAATATATTATTGCGATTACTATAAGTTTGTAACTGACGGATCTATATACTAATTATAATATTTTTTTGAATTTGATCAATGGAAAAACCTTGTTAGTTTTAAACATGTTTTTGGTTGTGCCACTTTTCTCTCAATTGACTACAAAACTTTAAAATCTATGAATACCCTTTTGAAGTAGACACTCCAATTAAGCGCACCATATTTTTTTCAATTTTTTTGGTGGTGTATTTTTAAAGTTATATATTTTTCATTTCACCGCATTTTGAAAGAGATGAAATTAAACTCGATACATGTTAAGAAACAAAAAAAATAAAAATATCAGATCTCAGCTATACACAACAAAATCTATACCTACAGAAAGTAGATTTAATGACAAAACTAAAGGTATCAAATTTGACAGTCGATTTGTAGTGTAAGGCATCCATTTTACCTTCTGAAAATAGAGAAACCTGAAAATTGTGCAGGTTACAAGTCTCAGAGGTTATTTGGATGAACAATGTTTTTCCATAACGGAGACATTACAAGAAAGGTTGTTCGGCCGAAAAACTAAGCGCAAAAAAAATTTCGTCGGCCGGAAAAAAAATCGTATAAGTAAAACGAAAGAGCCTCATTATTTTCGAACCTCTTCATTTCGTATAAGTAAAATGAAAGAGCCTCATTATTTTTGCACCTCTTCATTTCGTATAAGTAAAATGAAAGAGCCTCATTATTTTCTCACCTCTTCATTTCATATAAGTAAAAATATTTTTGAAGGGGTTTTCAGAGGAGATTTCTTTTTCCAAAAGATTTTTTTTACAAGGTATTTTTCCTCTTATTTATTTTCAAGGGGTACATTCAAAGAGTTTTTTCCCAAGGAACTTTTTCCAAATATTTTATGTTCTAAAGTATTTTTGAAAAGAAGTTATTTCTTTGCAATAATTTTTTTCATAGAGTTTTTTTCCAAGATATTTTTGCAAAGTAGGTTATTTCTTTGCAATGGGTTTTTTTCCAAAGAGTTTTTTTTTCAAGGTATTTTTGCAAATGAGTTATTTCTTTGCAAGGGGTTTTCTCAAAAAGTGTTTTTTCTAAGGTATTTTTGCAAAGTAGGTTCTTTGCAATGGGTTTTTTCCAAAGAGTTTTTTTGCAAAGTATTTTTGCAAATGAGTTTTTTTTTCCAAAATATTTATATAAGTTGTTTTTTCAAATAAGGTTTTTTTTCAAAGAGTTTTTTTTTCCAATTGCTTTAAAAAGAAGATTTATTTACAAGGTGTTCTTATTTTTTTCCAATGATTTTTCAAAAGGAGATTAAGCAATCATGGGCAATAAAATAAGCCGTAGAAAAAGTGATCATAAACGTGATGACGATGCTAATAGGGAAAAACAAAAACTCAGAAATAGAGCCAAAAGAGCAAGGGTTGCAGAAATAGAAGAAAGAATTGAATATATAAGAACAGATTTACATGACATTGTTGATGAAATGGAAATTGAAAATAGGGTACAAGAAGAACAAATGGAAGTTAAAGAGACCATTGTTGAAGATGTAGATAGTGATTTACATGTTAATGTTGATCAAGTCAATATTTAAAATCAAAACCAAGATCCAGAAATTGGACTTGGTATGTATATATTATGTATTTTCAAAATTCATTTTTTATAATGAATTGTATTTTTTGACATATGTGAAATTAAATTTAACTTGATGTATAGGTACTTTCACCACTGATGATGAAATGTTAGAAGACATTGATTGCGACAAATATGGAGAAAAATTAGCCATACATGTTGCACGATATCGTGCTATAAAGATTTGTGATGATATTCTCAAGGATTGTTCAATAGCAGGACAAGCACAAATTTTGTGATGTTTATTGGTGTCCAAGAAGTTAGAAGGTGTTACGTCATTATTGGGTATTCACAAGGCAACAAAAGAGTCAAAACTAAATCATAATGTGATAGAAAATATAGGTGATGCAATAAAAAAATTTGGAAAATCCAGAAAGAAAGATATCAGTGCTGCACGTAGAGAAATTCAGTCAACAATTGTTTCAACCAGCACTAGACAAAAATGTTTGAGAACAAAACTAGCACAAGCAATTGGAACCTCAAGAAAGACATTATACAAAGATAGCAAATTCAAAATGCAAATAGATGAAAATGATGAACTTTCTTGCTGGGAAATTATTTGTAGACAAACTTACAAAGATAGAATGGGAGAAGGTGTTAAAGATATTGTACAGAAATATTGGTTGGAACATGCTCGAGTTTCACCAAATTCAAGGGATGTGATACAACAAATAGTATCACGAAATGTATACGAAATCCATCCAAAACATATAATGAAAATGACACAAGTACATTTTTTCAATAAATTCAATGAGGATCATCGTGGAGTTAATATGTGGATCACTACATTTGTGCAACAAAAACCATGGTATTTTAGACCTATTACTATATGTGACACATGTTGTTGTTATTATCATGTGCAATTTCAATTATATTACAACACATTTCTTGAATTTGGTAAAATGTTTTGGACAAATTCACCACCTCTACCCATAGTACGTGAATTCATATCTCAAACACTAATTGAGAGAAATCACGATGAAATATTTTATAATAAGAAATGTGTCAATGGAAAACATTGTCATGGTTGTGGAAATCTTGTTTTATTCCACAAGAAATACCCTATCGATAATGATCAGTCGCTTTCAAATGTAACCATTGATTGGAAAAGATATGAATACAACATTTATTCTACAAGTTCTAGTGATACACATTCCAAAAGAATTGAATTGTGAGAAGATAAAATATGTGCGACATATTTTCTCAAGAAATTTGAAAGTGAAATTTATAAATACACCAAGCATTCACATAGAGCACGATGGAAAGACCTTCAATTCAAACATTCCCATGAAATTTTTCCAGCAGGAACAATTTTGTTTGTGGTTGATTTTGCAGAAAACTACACATGTGCTGCACAAAAAGAGATTCAAAGTGAATACTATCATTTTGGCCAAGTTTCGATATTTGTCCATGTTCTATATAGACATTCTCAACAAGATGTTGATGGCATTCAAAGAACGTGTGAAAATCGAGATGTGATTAAATAATATCACTTTTATATCAGCGATGATCGTACACATGATACACATTTTGTTCGACATTGTATTGAAATATTTTTCTATGATTCACTAAAAAGTCATAAAGTTAAATTCAATGAACATTGGATATGGTCGGATGGATGTGTGGGACAATTTAAATCTTCATGATCATTTTTTTGGTTATGTCGACTTCATAAAGCAATGAACATTAAACATCGCTGGACCTTCTTACTTGGAGTAATATTTTTATTGCTTTATATAATTTTAATCCAATTTGACTTTCCAACAATACAATTATCCTTCATAAAAAATGAGGATGTCTTTCCAATAAGTGCCATTCAACATTCTCATATGTTTCCTCTTCTCCAATTGCTACAAAATGCTCCTTGAGATACTTTAATTGGCTAATGCAGGTTCCCGTGTTCTAAGTTGCTTGCATTTTCATTTGAAATATCTCCCTTCTCAATTATAATTTGGTTTTCCATACTCAATTCATTCAAGTTAATCAAGTGATTGAAGGCTTCTTCTGAAGTAACTGCAAAACTGGCATGTAAAACCACACTATAACTTAAATTTAAAATTATGCAAGCAACAAATTTACCATCTTTAGCTTCTCACTTTGTGATTTTTTCTTGGACCATGGTAGCTTCTTCTCCCATCCTTCCACAATCCCAATAGGAGTTTGTTCAGTAGAAACATTCTCATTCTAATTTTCCAAAGGTCAAACCAAGTACCATGCAATCATTCCACAAGCCTATAAAATTCTGTATTATTTTTGTTGTTGGGGATTTGTTAGTTTGTTTAGGGTTTTTAATGTTTGAGAAGGTCGAAAATGGAAAATGTTGTCTTGTTAATTTGTTCCAGGGCCTCGAGAGTTTTCATACATTTAGGGGCATGAGAGTTTGATTTCAGGCTATGAAGGTTTTGAGACTTTTTGCACTTTTTTAAGGACTTAGGGTATTTACATAATATATGTACTTGCCGAACTGCTGAATGCGAAACGAATTTGTTGGAAGAGATTATCGTTCGACATTATAATTAGTGTTTTCTTATTTAAGTGTTGCATTACATGGATTGAAGTATGTTATTGTCATGTGGGTAGGTTATGGTATGTTATTAGAAGCAGAGTTTGTTTGATGGACATTGACGACTATGATATGGAGTTTTTTTTGTGTGTTTTTGTAAAGACCATTATTTATGTGGAAAAAATCATCTAAGTATATACATATGCTACCATAATGGAATCCAATGGTATTGGTTGGATCGAAATTTCTAAAAATATTACGTTTCAAACCGTTTTTAGGTTAAATCCACTAGAAACAAAAAATACAATAGAAATGCCTTTTCTCTTTCCAGTGTCTTTTTCTTGTTTCTGGGTGGGTAACGTGTTGCTGGACAAACCCACCGATTTTTGTTGAACCCCCATGAGAAATAATGTACATAACACAAGAAACATGGTCCATCTTTCCAGAAATAGCCCGTTGTTACTGCCTACAATTTTCCAAAGAAATTGAGAAATGCACAAAAGAAACAAGAAAGAAAAAGACAACTATAAACCTAAATGATACAAACGTTTTTGATGCTAAGCCATCGTTTTTTGTCTTACACTGTATATGAAGCTTGTTGCTGATCTTTGAGTAGTGTGAACAGTGTGAGTGACAAAGGCTGCTATCGAACAATCAAGTCTGAGGGTGACAAAGGCTGCTACTTTATAGTCAAATCTGAGTGTGACAGTTTGCTATTGCAGTCTGGTCTTCTAGTAGAAGCCTCAGCTTTTGAGGTTGGTTTCATTTTTTTTTTTATTCTTAGATTTTCATTTATCAATGTATATCATTGCAATTGGGTTACGATCTATCAGTGTTATATAGATTCAGTAGGAGACTTTTCTTTTTCATATCTGGGCATTAGAATGAGGAAATTTTATGAACTGGGTTGTTTAATTTTTCTTATAGGAAAGTTAGATTGCCTTGTATTAGATAGTGGTTTTCTTCAAGTGGGCTATTGGATTTATGTTAAGATTTGGATGATTTTTCATAAAGTCCGGGTGTAAGTTTTTATTACCTTGCATCAGTTATCAGGTTTCCTCAAGAGTGTTATTGCACTATTGCAGTTTACTTAGATTAAAAATTATAGAATGTGTTTGATTGCTCTGTATTAGACATTGTGTTATTGGTGTTGATAAGAATTTTGAGTATCCAATAGTAGATATTGGTTTCCAACTGGGTAATTGGATTTAGTTTGATTACTAGGAGATTTTGGGCTATTGAAGTTTTCTTAGATTGTGAACAAGTACAAGCACCTTGAAGAGCTTAAATTTGTAAGCATTGTTACTATAAATAATTTGTCTTGGTTACTGCATGAACAAGAGATTGCATTCACTTCAACCTTATTCATTTCTACTTTAGTCATTCATTTTTGGATTTCTTTCTTGTAATGTCCAACACCATAATAAGAACACCTACCCATTTTTATTTGTCCTTTGTGTATTAATTACTTTTGGAGGAAATTAATTTCCATCATTTATGGAAAGTATTGCTTTCATTTTCCTTCTTTTCTTTACCCTTATCTCTTGTTAATACAAATGCGTCCATCTCTAGATCAATCCTACATCATACCTTCTTATTGGAGTAATATTTTGATTACTTTTTATAATATTAATCCAATCTGACTTTCCAATGCTACAATCATCCTTCATATAAATCGGGGATGTTTACAATAAGTGCCATTCAACATTCTCATCTCTCGCTTCTTCTCCACTTGCTACAAAATGATCCTTGAGAGAATTCAATTGGCTAATGCAGGTTCCCATGTTCTAAGCTGCATGCATATTCATTTAAAATATCTTCCATCTTAAGTATAATTTGTTTTTCCATATTCCGATTCATTCAAGTTAATCAAGTGATTGAAGGCTTCTTCTAAAGTAATTGCAAAACTGACATGTAAAACCACATTATAATGGGATTTTTCTTAAACCATTGAAATACTCTCATGATGAATGGCTTTAAGGCGTTATTGATATTATTATCTCTCATTGGAGGTCTATATTCATAGGATGAGTTTCATTTTAATATTAAAAATTAATTTTTGAAATAATAAATATATCATGAAACTTAATATTCAGAAAGCAAATGAACCCAAAACCAATACCAGTCTCGTGGGTTTTATGGTGATTTTCCAGAAGCTCTCCTTCAACCTCACAGAGAAAGGCCTCCTGATCTCTATGTACAACTGCACTGTAAATCAAGTGAGAGAAAACCTATTTATTGTTTTCAGATTCAACACTTTTTCAATATTTCCCCTCATTGCATATTATTGTTTTTCAGATCCAAACACATTAACTCTTTGTAAAGATTATGGCTCCTATGGAAGATGGGCCTTTGTCATGCTTCTACTATGAATGTCTAGGAAATTGGAAGCTTTATATTGCTCATCCGAGATGGAGGAATAATTATGATAATTTGTATTAAATGAATCATGTTTTGAATGGAGGGCATTCAAGAACCCCTTTCTATCAAGATTTGCTGAAACTAGAAAATTCGGTATGGCTTGTGCACAGATTGGCATTTTCATTTCACCCCAAGGCCAATATTTTTCAGTCAAGAAAGGCACTGAATTCTCTAAGGCTAGCATTATGATCTTAGGATCTTTAACTCAGCGAATAACATGCGAATCAATAAAACACAAGAGACAAGAGACACAAAGAATTTTCCTTAGGGAAATCATAAAGGAGAAAACCCCGCAACTTCCTCAGATATAGAATCAACACTAAAAGTAAAACCCAAAAACATAAATATGATCTCCCAACAACAGTAGTCTCTCTCTCTGATCCCATCAACTTCTCCTCTCACTCATGCGCCCCAATAAGTGAGTGTGTCTGTGATAAATAGAGAGGCCCACTCCGTATTTATATTCTTTCGTTCACTTGAAACCCACTCCAACATGTCAGCCTCATTTAACAATTACTTACTAGAGTCGACATATTTAGGAGTGCCTAATAACCCTAGTGCCCCACAACTTGTGGGGACTTTTCCTCCCGACCAACAAGGAGGGTTATCCTTGACACAATGGTGAGGACTATTGCCCTGACTTACAATGACTCACCTAGGGTCGAATTCTCTAGGATAGTCTAATAACCCTAGGGCGCCACAACTGCGAGGACTTTAACCCTTGACCAATATGAGGGTTACCCACAATGACTTGAAATCACTTGTTTACATTATAGAACCTCTCGATAGGAACATCGGGGAATGACATGACTCAAATACATTAAAGATACATCCTGGAATAAATGTCGGAGTACAATACATAAGATATACAGATGAATACATTCTAAAGTTACAAATACATCAACACTCCCTCTTAACTAGGAAGGTATTCTCTTGAAAAAATGTATTAGCACAAGTCTTCTTCTCTGTATCATTTGGATCATCATTGAGTTCTTGTCATCTTCATATTCAAGTCATATTCATTTGGATCTAGATCATCACTTGATTTGGATCATCATCACTGGATCTAGATCATCACTCGATCTGGATCATCATCAATGGATTTGGATCATCACTCGATATCGATCATTTCTACTGGATCAACATCACTAGATCTGGATCATCACTCGATTCGGATCATCACTGCTGGATCATCATCACTGGATATAGATCATCACTCAATCTGGATCAACACCACTAGATGCAAATCATCACTCGATCTAGATCATCACTTCTGGATCATCATCAATGGATCTAGATCATCACTCGATCTGGATCATCATCCTTGTGTCAACATCACTGGTGCTATCTCATGATTCTTCTCATCACAAGAAGTTCTATAAAACTAGCCCTTTTTCATGTCTGATGTAGGCCTAGCTTCAATGTAGGTCTTCTTCAGCGCTTATATCTGACCCTAAGTTAGAATGGCCCATCCATCACTTACATCTAACCTTATGTTAAAGAGAGAAATTCCTATGGCTTGGGGTACCACAACAGACAGCTAGACTCCAAAAATCAATCTTTCCCAATATGAAATAGAAATAAAAACATCTAACACTAAAGGATCGAACCTC